>PPHD01017873.1:0-14840 GCA_002909625.1 Bambusicola thoracicus
TGCCCTCCCGCCGCCTCGGCCGCCTCAGCCTCTCGCCGCGCTCTCCCCGCGCCGCCGCCCGGCCTCACGGGCCGGCTCCGCCGCTTCCGCCTTCCCCATGCTGCCGGCGGCGGCGGCGGCGGAGGTCAGAGGGCAGAGGGCAGGGTTCACCCCCTCCCCGCGGCCGCCGGGCGGGCGGTGCTTCCTTTCCTTTCCCCTTCCCTTTCCCCCGGCGGCGGTGCCCGGCCGGGGCGGAAGGGAGCGGGCGGCACGGGGCTGGGTTCCGCCTGAGAGCCGCAGCTCCCTTCGTTCAGCGCTTTGTAGAGCGGAGGGAGAGCTCTGCGCTGCGGGGTGAGAGCCGCTCCACGCCGCCCCGTCCCCGTGAGCACCGAGGCAAGGAGCCAGCCCCTCGCACGCAGGCCGTGGCCGCTCCAGGCTGGCCCAGCTCGGGCCCTCGTCCTGCTGCGAACCGCCTGCGGAAGTTATGGAACTTGTTTGATTTTTTACCCACCCCACCCTGACCATTCTGCTTGATTTAAGTGAGGATGTGAAAACAACTCCTGTGTGTTCTGAGGGTGCACTTCTGTGGAGTCGGTACACGCGTATATATGCACCAGTAAGCAGAGTGTCAGACACAGCATCATTTCTGCCCAAAACCCAGCACGCGGGGAGGGTTGAAGGCTCTGCATCCCACCCACATAACCCACAGCAAGCTGAGAACCAGGCTTCATCATCCTCCCCTTGCATGTCCCCAGCCCTGGCCTGCGGGAAACCTTCTCCTGCTGCTCTGAGCTACAGGAAATTAAAAAGTTAAAGTTGAAGGCCATTAGGGAGAGTAAAGTATGATGTTGCCCACACCACGTAACGCTGAGCGAGTTATTGTCCGAGGTCAGGAGAGGTTGGGGATCACTGCTCGGCACACAGTCATTAGTTTCCCTTTACAGGCTGAGTCCAAGCTCATGTTATCTTTAACAATTTAAATAACTACTTGGATGACCCTTAAGTTTTGACTGTGAGCTGGATATTTGTCTGCGTGCTCCCATAGTTATTAGTACGGCGCTGGCATTCGTTCCTCTTCCACATTGTATCTGCTTTTTGTTGATGTTGGAAGACTGTCCGGTTGGAAATGACAACTTCAGAATATTTACTGGGGTCTTATTTAGAAAAAGTATGTAAATGAGTCATCTAGGGCCGGGCTTTCTTGAAGATTAATGCTGTGATTATCTGTTTGTTTGGTGAGATAACCAATGGCCAAATTACAGCTGCGCATCAGCATTTGGGTATAAATTGCCTTTGACCCTCACCTGGAAGTTGCTTGTTCTCTGCTACCGCTGCCAGAGTCCCACATCCTTCGTTGGGTGTCTTTCCCAAACAATTTGCAAGGAGCTGTTAAACAAGTTCCCAGGCTGAACTGCTGTGTTTGTGCACAGCGTGGCAATGTCTCAGGAAAATGGCTGGGAGAGCAAGGAAGGATCACAAGGAAAGCGTTCTGCAGGAGTCTGAGAGAAAGCCACTGGGTTCTTGTTGGGAAACAGTAAGACACATGTAAATCAGATTATTTCTCAAGTGAGTTTTACCCCATATAAATTCTGTTTTAATAGAGTATTCTTCATTGCTTAAAGTCTAGACCGAGCATGATGCAGTCGTCAAATCAAAACAAGAAATGCATTTTAGGTAGGCAGAATGTATTTATTTAATCAGGAATTTAAGTCAAACATCATGTCTTGCATGCTGTGTCTTAGAAAAAGTTTTATGAGCTCTCATAGCAGGCAGGATTCGTGTATTTTTCTTTGACATTTATTGGTATTCTATCATTTCTTCTTATTGTATACTTCTAAATCAGGACTGGCTCGAGTACATATGCTTGCAGCTGAACAGGGGAAGGTGGAGGAACTTTTGTACCTCAGAATACAGTATACCAGTAGCACACACAATCTGCCCTTCCTGCCTTCAAAGTCAGCGGTGGATTATTTGTCCTTGCACACAGCGTGGCATGTGAGAGGAATGGGGGGGAGCCTTTCTCCCATTCTTATTTCTCTCTCCACTCATCTGGTGGAGCCAGCGCTGGGGAAACATCCTCTCCTTTCCCCCACCCCTGTGCTCGGAGTGAATTCTGCTCAAAGGTGCAGCAGATGTATTTTATTCACTCTTATACCCCTCCAGGGTCAAATTGCAATCTGGCCTTTTGATTCTGTCCTCTTTGGAATAGGAACATTGTCCTCTTCTTGAATGTAATGGGCAATATAAATGACAAAACATCTTAGTTAAATAATGATATCTCCAGCAGCACAGTGTCCCCTGGCACTATGTTAGAGCATTAATCCAGAAATGACTTGGATTCCCATTTGCTAAACCACAGCCACTATGCAGTGGCTGCGCACACTGTAGGTTTTGCTTATCACTGTCCGTGATTTAGTGAGTATCAAACAAGAAACATCCATTTTGTTTTCTGTGTACCGTTTTGGTGATGAGACCATCTTGTTCCTTCACTGTTGCTTTTCCTCCGTGTTGAGAACAAGCATCTTGGATGCAGGACAAACAGCACAGGAATATCAGTGGTCATTAATATTAAATGCTTTGCCTTCGCAGTACAGCAGGAATGCTAATAACGATGACTGATCTATGAGAAACCCTTTTTTTCTGCCTGAATTTGAAGGGGGCACTAACCAAACAACAGATCACATGGGGAAGGGTACCACGAAGCTAAGAGGGGATGGAGAAATTCTCTTTTCACTGTCTCTTACTGATTGGAATAAGCAGACAAAAAACCAAACAAACAGATAGAAGAAAAGTCCTGGGACTCTGAAAGAGATCATTAGAACTCTAATGACTCTTGGGTGAAGGGAGGAATTTTTCCTAGATTGTGGTTTTGACAAGGTCCGTAATTCAGGCTTTCACTGTAAAAAGAACTTGGCTTTTTACATATCAAGGTCGTCACATTCCTTCATTGAGTTGGCTCACATCAGCAGAATACACCTTAACCACACAAGTTTTATTTTGGTTGTTTTTTTTTAGGAAGGAATAGGAAATGGATTGGCACTGTGAGAGAAGGTGTGTTACCTATCATTAATGGAGAGGAAGTATGGGAAGCTGGGAGCACCAACACTAGAGAACAAATAGTGCAAATAAACACTGTTCTGAGACCAGCAGCTCCAGCTTTGTTGGCTTTTCTTCAGCATCAAGTGAAGGCCCTTCTTGTCTCAGCTGTCTTCTTCTGATCCTACACAGGTAGAGAGAGGTGAGGAAAAGGACAACACAGAGAGCGATTCAGGAGCTACAAGACTTCCTCACGGAGAAATACTTCTTATTGTGATGTAGCTCTAAGAATACGCTTTGGAATTCAGCTTCAAACGTAATATTCTGAGCTCAAAAATCTTCTCAAAGAAGCAAAACCACAAAGTGGAAGAAAAACCATGGTTGAATATTCTCAGAATAAGAGGACTTGGACAGAAAACAAGATGCACTGACAAGAGAAAGCTTAAAAAGTGATTGTTTAACACAGAACTACAGTGCATATCTATGGTGTATTTAATATGAATCCATAATACTCATGTGTGCCATCTATCTCTATTACACATTCTTCCAAGCATTCCTGGCCCAAAGGGTCAGTATTTTATTTTTTTTTTCCAAAAAAAAAAAAAAAAAAAAAAAAAAGGGAATTCTAAGAATTATGGTGGATTTTTGACACTTTCAGTACTTTGAAATACCCTCTCTGCTCTCATTCCTCAGCCAACAGTACATCTGATTAAACATCAGGCTTGATAGTCTGGCTGCCTTTGCAAAAGAAAATGCAAGAAAATCTTCCAGCCTATGCTGCTCTGACGCTGTTCTATCCTCTGCTTTTCATTTCCAGTTGCATACTTGCTAAAGAGGATCAGAGCAGTTGTGCTTACGGTGGTGAACTGTAGCAGATAATTTCGTGATTTAATTTCTCCTCCACTTCTGTTTATGAAGTAGGATACATTCTGTTGTTTTCTGCCTTTTTGTTGGTGGGTTTTTTTTTTTTTTTTTTTTTTTTTGAAATGCTCTCTTTGAAATTATTTGCTGAATAATTCTTTGTTGGCAGATCTCGGGTGATGCATTTGTTTTGCACATCATGTGGCCGTGAGGCACAGGCTGGTTGTGTCTGGACATGTAACAAGCTTCTGCTTTCAGCCGAGCTGACTGTAACTTTCAGTAGCTGTTGCAACTGTCCAGATCACACGTCTACTGGAGACGCTATGCACGTTTTGAGACTGAATGTAGTTGTCTGTTAACTTTATCTTAACTTTTGTTGCTGTTTCAATTACTGACTTCTCCAGGAATTCACCAGAATTAATTGATTGCAGAAATCAAATTGCCGGGATCAAACCCACCACTGTGAATTGGAAAGTTTTCCTCAAGCTACTGTTTCTGTCTGCTCCCTGGGTTTCAGAGGAAAAAAAAACATCCCACCATAACTGTTAAGCTGAAAGTAGTTTGATTGCAAATATTAAAAGCTAGATGAATATTCATCAGCATTTCTGTCCTGAACCCAAATTTTGCATCCTCAAGTATGGAGATACCTGGTTTTCTGAAGCTGGACAAGCCTGGCGATGCCCTGCTCTGCATGCTCTCTTCTGCCTTTCACTTTATTGTACATATCCTCAGATATATGATTTCATCTTCCAAATGCCTTGGCCTGAACACTATCATTGAAATCCCCTGTAGATCTCAACAACCGTACACACATTTTCACGCTAGTATGAAGCTCTCAGCTACTGCCCTGTCATTGCTAGTGAGCCATTATCCCCTCCTGCCAGGTATGAGTTTACCCTCCACTTCACTTAGGACGTAGCTTCCCTCCCTCCTTCTTCACTGGTTTTATTAAGTAACTTCAGTGAACAGGATCATAGGATAAATAGCAAAGGAAAAGTATGCGTAAAGAGCAGGACAAGAAGTCAAAATAAGGCAAATGCTCATGGAATTGTTCATTGTTTTGACAGAAACCTGTCATTTTTCAACCAGAAATACAGTCACAGATGCATTAGGATGTGTAAAATAGCAGACTTTAAATAAACACCAGGTAAGAGTGCTGGAAGAACCATCCTTTTTGTTCATTTTTTGTTGAACTCGTTTCGCAGCCTTTCAACACTGTCATCCATTGTTAAGTTCAAAGAGGCTTAAATGCTGTAAAACAGTCATCAAATGCTATAATTAAACTTGCCAGTCATCCAGATTTGACCCAAACTGCCTGTGCCTCAAGATGTTAGTTGGGTGTCTGGGTTAGGTTTCAATTCAGTTCTTTTAAAACCATGAAGACACCTAGTTCTCAGCAGCTTTTGCTTAAATTGTAAGAAAAACAGGTCATTTTAGTTGTTGGGGATTTTTTTTGTCTTTTTTTTTTTTTTTTGGGGGGGAGGTGGGAAGGTGTCAAAATATCCCTGTCATGCAAACTCCCTGAGCACTTCTAACCTAAAATACACATATGATACCTTAGGCACACTCAAAGGCCCCGGATCTGTGGCATTCAGATCACCTTCAGGAAGACATCTGCAAGAGATGGCAGCAGAAACATGCAATCCCTGGGGTATGGATCCAGGTTTACTTTTAGTTCTCTTAGAAATTAATAGTGAACTCCAAGCAGACCCTTAGAGAAACATCCATCCAAAAATTACAGAAGCTCAAACTGGGGTTCAATCTAAAGAGTTACACCAGAGGTATTGGCTATATGACATCTATTTTTGGACTTAAATGTGCACATTCTTTTGTTTTCAGTACATATCTAATTCTTGAAGGTTGCAAATATCTTTCATGCATTGGAATTGGACATAAATATAAGGAAAGTCAAGGATAATTTCACCATCTCTGTAGGGAATAATCTTTATCGTACTTGACAGAAGTAGAGAAATGTTAGCAATAGAAACAAATGACTTGAAAATTATGACTTTTTTTTTCTGCTGTCCTAATAAACTAGGGAAAAAAAAAAAAGAGAGATTTTTATCATTGTCTGAGTGAGGTTTCTTTAAAGGTATTTTTCCCATACTTAAATATATCATACATTTGTTCTCTCTTTATATGTCTCTAAGGAACTCAAAAACCATTACCTCAGATATTATCCCAAAGTTACCAACTCTCTGCAGGAAAATCTCAGCAAATGCCATAAAATTGTGTCCTAACAAGAAAATTTAATAACTGTAGTTCTGACCTTCTCTGCTTCTTTCCCCTTGTTTACCAGACATAAACATTCAATGTTAGTAGGCTGCCACCTGAGACCAGGTAAAAGGAACTTATTTGCAGATACATTAAGCTGTTATAGTTACATCATTTCCTTGTCTGCTAAGTTAGCAATTGCAGCAAGCTGGTGAAGTATCTACCCACCTTCAAGTAAAGCTGCTTGAAAAGGGTGAGAAGACTTCCTTCTTGAAGTTGGATCATCTTAACTAAAACAACACACTTAAACTCATTCCCAAGACTTTGTTCCCAGGCCCCCAAATTTCTTCCCAGAGATTTTATTTTCTCCTTCCAGAGGACTATCCCATCTCTCTTCTGTTGTTGAAGGATCTAATGAAATCCACCTGCAGCTCAAGTCAGCCGTGATTAATCCTCAGTTAACTGTGTGGGTCTCAACACCTCCTATGTGTTGGTAACAGGAGAACCCTTATTCTCTGATAATACAGGAGAAAAAAAAAATAAATAAGATATTTTAGGAAGAAAGAAAGGAGGATTTATTTATTTGTTAGGCTTAAGTTGAATACATGTTCTTCTCAAGTCTTGGTAAATCAAGACACAGGTTGTCTAACTCTTCACCCCATGTTGCAAAGCTGGTGTAGAGCTCAGAACAATATTTGATGTTTAGGGAGAATTTTTCTTCTTGCTGCATCGATGAATAATTCAGATTTTATATCATCTTTGCCTTCTAGCAATGTACATTTCAGTTTGGCTTCAGACAGATCTTAATATAAATATATGATTATAGAAGGAATCTAAATTAAATTGCTGTAGTAAAGTTTTATGTGCATTAAATGTACGTACTCCAAGCGCTCTTCTCCAGTGTTGCTTGCAGCCCTCCTTTCATTGAAGCATGGTTTATTCTTAGAAAACTCAAGCTGCTTCTAAAGTTCTGCTCCCAGTAAGAGACAAATTAGATGAAAACAACTCACTGAGATGAGCGAATGTACAGAGCTCATGCAAACAGACATGGAGTGCATCTTGACAGCCTTCTATGCTCTTTTTATTTATTGTTTTTTCTGCAAGAATCTTTGAAAACCCAGTTATATAACAGAGAAAACTTCACTTTTCCAAAATATCTGTAGTGAATCTTCCCAACACCAAAAGTTGGAAGGATTGTGAGGGCTATGGGAATACTGCAAATTTGTTTTGGCACTGCCTAGTGCTTCAAGCATCCTGGAAGTCAGCGCTGGTTATGTTCTCATAGTCTGGATGTAAATTAGCCATATGTGCATTAGTGGCATTATTTACAGATTGAATTGTGCAACTATACTTAGGGTCTTATATAAATTATTTCTATATTGGGTCCAATTTTTGCTGTCATTTACGGTAATATAAATTATTACTGAAGTCAGTAGGGTAATTACTTTGAATTTTCTCCAGTGTGACTGAGAGCAGAACTTAGCCTCTGGTTAGTTTGTGCAGCTCTGAAGCCCTTTCCCCTGCACTAGAAGTGCACTGAGTTTGCTGTCAGTTTCGTTCACTGCCACTTTAGAAATAAGCTGTGTCTGAAAGCAAAGCTTTGCAATCAGATTTAGTTCTTTCTGGAATCTGAGTAAATAAAAATGAAAACAGTCACCTAATGTTACAGTCTCCTCTTGGGTATATTCATTTGTCCACCGTGTTTCTTTCTTTGCTTCTAATAGGGAAACTTCCATGAAAGCTTTCCACTTTAACATTGCCAGAATGCAGAGGCCACCCTCTGAGCTTCTTCACTCACCTCTTTGAATGAATCTGATGAACAAGTGATGTGTTTTCCTGCTTTGGCCTTTACCTTCTACTTTTCACTTCACGGGCTTAAGCCAGTGGTGCTCCCTTTTTTATTTATTTATGTTGGGCAGCATTGTCTACGAAAGTACAGTGAATGAAAATAAAATCTCTTTTGAAGCACCATCTGCTAGCAAAGTATGAAATAAAAGACGGAGTGTACCAGTCTCAGTAGGAAAATAGGAACCATGCTAACACATCAGCAACTGTTCTCTGTTCTCTAGAAACACTCTCACCGATGTTGGAGGAAATATGATTGTCCATATAAGAACACAGATGTCTCATCATCCAGTAACATATGATGTTAAGGCATACCAGTGTTGGATGCAGCTTTCTAACTCTGGTTCAAAGCCCATGTAAGAGGAACACACTGGGATACTGGTTATATCTTTCTCAACTCAGTATTTCTAATGAGAAGAAGATGTTCAAATGCATTTTATGTAAGTCGTGATCATTTGAAAAAAATGCATTAGCAGGCACAGGTCTCATAAGCGATTTTAAATCATCTCCATATTTTGTTTTCCTTTAGCTTCGCCTTTGTTTCTTTGCTGCTGCTCAATCTCGTTTTTTCTCTCCCCCACATCACTGTGACAGCGTGTTCACCTTCATTTTCTGTGGTAGAGAAGGCTGTATAATTAAATACTGCATTTTGACAACTGGATGTGCCAGCCTCATTTATCTCAAGATGGTTTGCAAAATCTCCTACCACTACCTGGGTCCTTCCATCCCAAGGGACAATATCGAGAGGTCACAGAAATTTGTAGATGAGGCGTTACTAACCGCCCCATAGCTGGGATTGAATGGCATGACAATGCATAGAGATGGCTGTCGCAAAGAAGAGGCACAAGCCTAATGTCACTGTGAAAATAGCCTTTACTCAACAAAACTCAGAGGCAGTTGTAAGTGCTAATTTAAATATCATCCTGGCCAAGATACCACTTTACAGCTTCATCCCTGAAAATTGCTTAAATCACAGAAATTCAGTTCAGCATTTAAGTACCCAGTAGATGTTCCCAAAAGGACATTTTCCAGAGTTTTCTACCCAGTGGCAAGAGATTTATGAGTCTTTGAGAGAAAAAAAAGGGGGGGCAGGGAGGTGGAAGAAGCATTAGAGCAGTTGGATTGGGCGTGACACAAAAGAGATTGGATATAAGAGATTACTTGGCTACATTTTAATATTTTCACAGAAGTGTAAGCTAAGAAAATGGATGACAGACACAAAAATATTTAGGTAACACAAGTTCAAGGGTTAAAGGGCTTTTACCAGGTGTATGACTATTATATAAACTTCAAAATACTTTCAAAAAGAATCTCCCTTTGAATTTTAGAGTATGGTTTGGGTAAAGTATGAGGAGAACAGAACAGAGCAATTACCATTACCTTATTGGAGACTGGATGGATCTTTAAGGAAGGATCTTCACAACTTAAACGTTGTGAAAACTGAAAATAAAGGGTAGGGTGATAAACTTCAAGTAAATAAGCTTCCTGTTGGACAGTCCACCAGTTTTGGGATTGGACTGAAGAGCTATGGATGCCTACAGGATCCATTCCCTTCTGAGGGCAGACACTCCTAAATCCAGGCATAAAAGCCATCAGTGCAAGTGACGGAGCTTCTCAGATGTGCCAGACTTGAGAGACCATTTGGGATGCGATTTTAATGCACTTATACCAGCTTCAGTTTTGCCAGCTAATTCAACTGAGCAAGACTGGACTGCCCTATTCATGCGCTTGGTCATGGAGATCATTGTGATTAACAAACTTATTCTGGCCAGAACGTATCACCTGGAAATCCTGCACCCACCCTGCAGTTCAAGGGTCAAGCACAATGTTTCCACTTACAAACTTGCTTTGTATAGCATTTGCTTTGGATAGCAAAGAGCCATCCAGTCTTGATCAAAAAGCTGCTGGGGTGAAGAATCCACAATCTTTTTGTAGAAACATTCATCGTAACTCATTAACTTTACTGTTAATCCTGTTTTCTTTATCCATAATCTGAATTTTGTCCATGTTCAGCTTCTAGGTCCTGGTGTGCTTCTACATTCTAACTCTCAGAGCCATTACAAATCTTCTCCACATGTAGGTATCAATATATTATCATCAAGTCTCATAACCTTTCTTTTGATAAAGTAAACCGAGTAGGCTTGCCTACATCGATCCCTGCAAGGCAGATATTACATATCTTGAAATCATTCTTTTCTGATCTATTTTCAATTTTCCATGCCTTCTTTGAAGTGTGAACACCAAGACTAGTCATGATATGCCAGTAGTTTTCCCACCAGCTCACACACAGCTGTATGTCTTGTGCCAGAATCCCTGGCCCAGTAATTCTACTGCTAGCTTAGGCTTAGGAAATTCAATCTAGGGTATTAAAACACTTGCTATATATTTTCTCTTTATAATTGGAAAGCAGCGAGACATCAAGAAAAGGATCAAATTAGGAAAAAAAGACGTTTCCAATTCTCAAGCTAATTGTCCTGAAAAGTTTGGAGAAGTTTACCAGAGAGATCCTCTCCCATAGAGCAATCAAGTGCTGAATGTATGTCTGTTTATGCTTTGGACACATCTGTATGGCAGCAGCATAAAGAGCGTGGCATGCTGTTTAATATCTGTCAGGCTTCTTTTTTAAACCACTTAATAAGCATGTATGTAAATTCTACGCAATAAAAAAGTTCTAACAACCAGAACAAGAATAACCTTTTATGTGGTGGCTCCCACCCTTAATCCCAGCTTCTACATGCCAGTTCCTCCCCCCGCTTTCACATCCTTATTTCTTGACAGGTGCCAGAAGGTTTCAGAATTTTCCTGCGACTTCACCATGGGAACTGCCATTTCACCAGGAATGAATTTGACCCGCTGAGCAATAAAGTGGAGGCAAAACGCTCGTGCTCTAGGCAGACTGGGGGAATTGCTTCTCTTTCTGTTGGCACGTTCTCCTCTGGCATTTTTTTAACCAACAAGAGCTACATGTTCACTCGACCTTCCTCCAAATTCACCTTGAGAAAGAAACAGAGCCTTGAAAGTGTCGTTTTCCCGGCAACAGCTGCTGCTTTTAGCTTCCAACAGTCTTTAAATCCATAGAAGGCTAGTTTATATGGACAGGGAAGCATTAAATGCTAGGAAATTAGGGTCTTTAGGTAACGATTCCAGATCTGCTATATCTGCAGTCGCAGCAATTGGTGATGTAGGTGGTGTTCTTTTACTGGCTTTTAATGAGACACATTTATTACTGCCTTGCGATAAACCAAAGTAAAGCCATAAAAGTGACTTTCATTGAACATTTGTTTGAGTTTTGCCTAAGTCTTATAAAGCCCCGTTTGTCCAAAACTAGCTTTTGTTTTACATGCCCTCTGCCTTTTTTGCAACAACTGTTATCTCCTTCAATACCTACACAAAATAAGCATATCTGCCATGATGCAACAGAAACTTGTTTCATTACTTGTATGAGACAGAGATTGTGTCCTTACTCATGGGGTATCCATCATAATCTAGTAAAACCCTTGAGTAACCCAGCTACTTCATACAGCTGGGTAGAGTATAGGTTTGAAACTGCTTATATTTATTTCTTCTAATTTCATAACAGTTGAAAAATGTAACCATTGATATCTACCGAAGCTGGTATCAATGAGGTTGATATCTACTGAAGTTTTAAGAACACCGGTGACTAATCCAGCAGTTTTTGTCCCAGGGAGTGACATCCCAATGGCTTCAGAAATATCTGTGATAGCACAGAGCCTTCAGCCAAAGTGCCATGGTAAAAATAAAGGAGCTTCTTCAGGACCTGCAGGGAATGCCAACTATAAGGCTGCTCCGAAAGTAATGCCTCCTATTTTATTATGTCGCCTTGTGATGTCATAGATGGATGTTAGTGGTCTGGCAGTAGAGGTTGGACGCTTCCACCAATATCCCCTTGCATTTTGTTGTTGTCTGCCAGATGGCAGCAGAGGGACAGTCTGACAAAATAGCAGATGACATAGAGGTGCACATGAAGCAAAGGTGTGTCACAGAATTCCTCCATGCAGAAACAAAAAATGGCACCCACTGACATTCATTGATGCTTGCTGAACATTAATAGAGACCAAACAGGGGATGTCAGCGCAGTGGGATGCTCAATGCTGCGTTTCAGCAGCGGTGACAGAGACAGTAGGTCACTTCCGCTGGTACAGATTTTTACAAGCACAGCATGCAGGCTCTTGTTCATCTTTGGCAGTGCACAGCTAACGATGGTGACAGTGTTGAGAAACCGTGTTTTGTAGCTGAGAATTTGCTCCATCAAATAGTGCTACTGTGCTCTTTGTATATGTTGTGGATTCCATGGAAATAATAGAAGGCGTTACTTTTGGAGCGACCTATGTCTTTAAGGTTTATGCATTTTCTTCATCTACTGGACTACCGTGTATTTCAGTAAATGTGATTTCCAACGTCGCAGCTAAACTCTCTGGAAATATTCTTCAAGAAATGTTCTTAACAGTTCACCTTCGTAAGTTAATACCTATTAAAACCTAAAAATGAATTAGATTTGGAATTTCCTGGATTCTTGTGTTTGTCATGCAAATTTTCAGTGCTGTTCTTTTTATGATAATACGAAATAAAGTAGTTTCTTATAGTAACATTGTAAATCATTTGCTTTCTATTACACGCAGCTGGTTTTGTTACAGTAATGATTTTGTATGGGTGCACACTGCAGTGCATATTAAAGGCAATGAGACATTCTTTTTCAGGGCTCACATGCAATTGATGTTTGTGCAAATATAACCAGATAATGACAAAACAGCAATTTATTATAATACGTTAGCGAGGTTGGGTGGGTTTTTTTTCCCTCTCTTCTCCCAAATGCACCTTTGGATAAGCTGCCCTCCCCCCGCAACAAATCCTTATTTCTCTCTTTACAGAAACGACTCCCCACCCCTGCAGATGTAGATTACAGTTTTTCAGCTCACTAGAGATCCAGAATCAAAATCTAAACCAGCTGCTGTTTTGAGGCGGGTGCCTTACTTCAGCTTACTCAAAAGAACACAAGATGAACGGTAAGAATTAAATAGACCACAAATTATTTTGGGGACTGTCTGGTTTGGATTAGAAATAAACTTTTCACTGCTGGCTGTTGTTTCAAAAATATTGCCTCTATTTTTGATATTCATCCTCGGGATCTAGCACAAACGATGTCTCACTAGTTTAATCCATTGTTAGGCCATGTTTAAATATCTTTTATTGTAGTCATCTGCTATAAAATAGTTCTCGCTGGAGTTTGCTGGCTTCGGGCCAAAGGGTGATGCTGCTTCAAGTGGCACAGCACAGTATTAAAAGAGCTTTTTTTTTTTTTTTTTTTTTCCCCTTTGGCGTTGGTACTTACCAATTTCACACCTTGAGAAGAGCCAAACGACATCAAAATGCGACGCATCGACTTTGAGTGCAGCGACTAGAAAAATACAGAGCAAAATGAGAGCAAAGAGAATGCTTTAACTGTATCGACATGTTATTCATCTTTGGGTGCGATTAGCAAGTTTTGCAGCTCCTTGCTGCTGAGCCTATCATTTATATCCAAATATCTTTTCAAGCTGTTTTCAGAAGTACTTTGCTTTTCAGTTGCTGCGGCTGAACCACTTACGGGACTCTGATGACCATTAACAAAAAATTAAGTCATTTTCATCGTGAAAAGCTTTCAAATGAATGGTGTAACATCCCCACTTCAGCTTCTGCCAGCAGGTTTTTTCTCATGCACTGCCACAGTCACACAAACACTGCCAATGAGCAATGATGATAATGCTTACTAACGTGGGCCTTCAGTTCTAAGAGCATTTCATCGGGAGCGGATTCCTTCCCTGATGCACCTCTCCAGCTATGAATGAGGCTCCATTGGGATGGCCAAGGCTGAAGACAAAAAATTGCCTCCCTGATTTCATCGTTGTGGTTTACACCAGCACCTCCATCCTAGGATGCTATGACATTCAGTTCTGTTGTTTTTATTACTCCTGGTGAAAAAAATGCCCAGAAAGGAAGGAAAGGGATTTTGTGGAGCAGTTGACCTCTGCAGCTTTCAAGGAGAGCGCTAACATTCAATATAAGCCACATGCAGACCCATTAGGTTGAATAATGAGTAAGTCTATCTGAGACTTTGTACAAGACAAGACGAAAACAGATTGGACAGGCTTTTGTACCACACTTTATTAGCTAGTGAAATGTAATCTGATCCATTTGCAGGAGGAAGAACCAGAGATGCTTGTTTCAGAATTCAATTGTTCCAGAAAGATGTGAGTACCCCAGTGCTGTTATTCTTACATAGACTTTTATGAAACACGTGTAGTTACATTTTTACAAGGCAATAGGCTCTCTTAACAATGGCAGTAAGAGCAGCAGTGCAAATGTTAGGGGCCTGAGCGCATTTGCCTGTCAAATGACAGAGGCAGGGTTATACACTTGAACTCAACTTTGCAGAAAGAAAGCCAGGAGCTGACACCAGCTCAGTCAGGATGTGGCTGCTTCAGTTCCCAATGGCTTCAATGGTGTCACTTCATTCTCCCAGTCCTGGGATGGGGGTGTTCGACAGAGTGCATTCACAGACAAAAGCCTGAGTTATATTCACCACTCAGTATTCTTTAGTGCAGCAATCTCAGCTTTAGATTTAAACTTGACCACTGATTTCAAGGTGTTGTATTGTCTACTGCAATTTCAATGTGCATTCTAGAGATTTTTACGTAATTGTTTTATTTTGAGAGTGAGAATAATTTCAAATTTTGATCCTGCATGCTTGAATTTGCAGTAGGCGTGTTAGCAAAAGATTATGCTTGTATCTTTAAAAGGGAAGCACTGAATTCATTAGCATAACTTCCACTTTTTTTTTCCCACTGAATCTCTCTTGAGTTGAAATAAACAAGAAAAAAAGAAGAAAAAAAAAAAGAAAAAAAAAA
>PPHD01017874.1:0-14839 GCA_002909625.1 Bambusicola thoracicus
GAAAAGAAAAGAAACCACCAGCTGGGAAAAGCACAGCAAAATCAACTATTTGCCATGAATTTTTTTAAGCTCTTATTCAATGGAACAGCAGATGCAAAATCTTGCTTGTACACACATATAGGATACTACCAATTTTAGGTTAAAGACTTTGCTCTGTATTCAATCACAACCTTTCTGCTTCATGTAATTTTGTTTTCGCCTCATGCAGTTTCAGATTCTGTACATAATGTTAAGATGCTTTATACTAGAAAATGTATGCAATTAAGAAATGGCTAGCAACATAAACAACATTTACACAGGAATGGGAATAGTCTTATTTCATTGTTCAAAGTCAGCTTCATCTACCACACAGCTGAATGTAATCTACCATGGGGCACATCATTGAGCCATTGATGGAGAGAGGCCAAGAAGGATTCAGAGCTGTGAAAAGGAGAAGTGGCTTGGAAACAAAAATGATAATCCTTGTGTTTTTCAAAAACTGTCCAGCAACTTCGTTCTCCTGTGATCTCCTGCTCAGTGGCTGATGACATGCTTTCAAATCCCGAGTGCCACAGTTTCTCCTGACTGCACACATGCACACATTGTCACAGGTCCTCCTTCAGAAAAAGAAGTGTTATCCCATTGTCCGTTTTACAACAGGAAATGTTGAAGTCAAGATGCTCAGTGGACCAGGGTGACATTTATGGGTCAAGATGCACATTCAAATGCATGCTGATTTTCACAGCAGGGATGTGAGACACAATGACACCTATAAGCAAACCCCTAAGCACTGGTTCTGAACAAGCTCTTTTTTTTTTCTTTTTTCTTTTTTCTTTTTGGTACAGCATATCAGTTGGTTCAACTCTGGAGAAAATAATTTCATTTGGGGGGATTTCTGTAACATGAAAAGAGAAAAGATTCTGAATTTCTAAGCCATTTGAAAAAAAGATCCTGAAATTCTACTTGTATTAATTGGACTGTTAAGACACGCTGCACGGTAGAGTCAGGAACTTGTTGACCTAGCTTGTGAGATCTCTGCCATTTGGCTGTTAAATCTGTGTCTTGCTGCTTGGTCCTTCGCACAAGATGAATTTATCTGATCACTTCATGCTTGTATAACAGACAGATGAGCGGTGACACAGAGTGAAAGTCTTGGTTTTCTCCTTACTTATCACTGTTCTGTGAAAGTAGGGGATCAGGGAACAGGGAAAAATAGTAGTCCTGAAATATATATATATATGTATATAATTCGAAAGAATTCCAAGAGAATTTTGGGAAAAGAAAATAAGGGCCAAAAGATCAAAATCTTTGTAGCGAGGAAGACAAAGGTCACTATCTTCACTTCCTGATAATTCACTTTGACTGGGTATTTCCTTTTTACAAATAAACATGTAAATAGTGTAAATGCTCAAGTAACACTGATTTGTTATCATACAAAAGAAATATGAGTTACTAGTATATGCATATGTTCATCTTTCTTGCAGAGGAAAAGTGATTTAGGAAATACTTAACTCTTGACACATAAGCAGAAAAGCCAAAGTAGAAAATGACAAAATGGAAAACCGAACTGAATTTAAGAACTGGAAAGTCACAGCAAATACCATTTGTATCTTTGTTGCAAGGGTGTTACTCAATAATAGTTCCGCTTGGATGAACAGAAGAGCTGTATTAGTGTATTTTTCTCTCAACATAAAGACATTTGTTAATAAGAAATTCAAATAGGGATCTCATTGTAAGTGGGTGATATCATTATTTTCACAACGGAAAACTTACAGAATATCTCTTCTCTCTTTTAAAAATAATTTCATCAGGAAATAAAGGATAATTATGTTGGCAGCATACTTCTTTTTTTTTTTTTCTTTCCGATATTACAGGAGAGATATTGCCAAACAAGTCCTATTACAAATTAGATGATGCTATATGTATGAGCTCTGAAGAATTTTTACATTACAACAAGTACAAACATCTCTGTTTCAATTATATGTAAACTGGAAACAGGGAAAAACTAGGTCTAAACAGAATTTAATTACAGTAAAAACAAATCCAGTGTGGCAAACATTTTTAGCAGAACAATGATGGACATCTGGAGCTGTGCTGCTAAGATTTCTGTGTAGTGCTTCTTGGTATTTGAGACATTTCACCACTTGGCATCAGTGACGTTCAAAAGCCTGTTTCTAACAGTGGTCTTTATTGTACCATGGCTGCAAAGAGCAGTAAAACTAGCTTGCCCTCACACAGCAAGGGACACAGTGACTCAGAAGGATATGCAAAGTGATTCTACTTGGTTGATTTTCATTTGTCTCCAAAACAAAAACTCTAAATCACTAAAATGTCATGTCAAGTTACACAAATGTCAATAATTCCCTTGAAACTATGTTTTAAAGTTAAACCTCATCTGAAAAACACCCATTAACAGATACAGAAATGTTTATAGGATTAGGATTGTGCTTTGTATTATATGTTCCACTTCTTAAAAAAAGAGAAAACAAGAAGGTCTGTAAAATAAAAGTGAATTTCTAAAAATTCAGTATTTTGTTTCCCTCCCCCCCCACATTAATGCAGATGGTATGACCACAAAATATAGACAGCTGCATTTTCAGAGATATATTTCACCTTGCTTCTCAGTTCACTGATAATGGATCAGTCAACTTCCATACTTCTAATGAACACTCCCAAAGTTAGTTTCATTCATTGATATCTTTTTTTTTTTTTTTTTTTTAATAGTGGGTGCATTTTATTTATAAAATATTATGCTGCAGCACAATGAAAATATAATGGTTTCCAGAAAAGAACTATGAATATTCCTTCAAATACAAGAGCTATCCCTAAACTGTATATGTGATAGACTCATGGACCATCTCTGGTTCATTCCATTAGATATTAGTCAATTTTGTAGTTGAAAAGATAACAGGAAGTTTGGTGAACCTTTCTGAAAAAATAGCATGATCTTCCAAACCTGATGTTAGAGCATGTTGAGATATAAAATGTTCAGAATATCTGTGTGAGCTCTTTTTACATAATATCAGCATATTGGTAGTATCTGGTCTGGTGTGACACTCTGTAATGGGTTCCATGTCCATGTGGGATAATAACAGGGAGCATTTGTTTGTTTTTAATAAGGACACTTAAATGTTACGTATTTCAGCAGTTTGAAGGAAGCAAAGAATAGCTCTTACTAAAGTCTTGTAAGGAAAGTCAGACTGAGTAGTAGTACAGCATGCAAGTTTACAGAGTTCAGAAACTGAACACATCTGACGGGTTTGTCTACCTGTTTTTGATTTCTTCAAAACCATTTTCTTCAAATAGAATATGCAGATAATTGGCTTTCATTGCGTGTCTCCCAAGACAGAAGGGAGACAGTAGGGAGTACCAGAATCAGCAGCAGCTGGTCCGTCACCTCACCATGGCTAGAGGCAGGCAGGCAGGCAGGATACTGAGATGCCTGCAGCAAGGCCAGCAAGCATGGGCCAGGAGAAGGAAATAAGATATTTCTGAGGTCAATAGAAGATATATGAAAGCCTGGAGACATGACCAGGGCAGGTAGACCTGTGGCATCACTGGAGAAGTGTCCAAGGGCCCCATCTGGGCTGAAAGGGACCCCTCAGGGACATGATTTAGCAGAGGGTAGTTAGAGTTAGGTTACTATGGTTAGGCTGCGGTTGGACTTGATGATCCTTGAGGTCCCTTCCAACCTGAGTAATTCTATGATTCTATGATTCTAAGTATGCGGGCATGGAGATGAGAAACTCTGCAGGGACAGTGAGGCCAGTTAATACACACAGGACACAGTCAGCAAGTTGGTTTTAAAAGTATGAAAAAAAAAAAAGAGTTTCGGGAGCCATTTGATATAATGTACTCTTCACAGCACTGACTCAGGAGACAGTGGGTCCTCATTCAACACTCTCTCATCCCAAGATTAGGAGAAGAGTACTTCTTGCAACACTTATTTCTTGCTTCTTATTCTTCCTGGAAAAATAACAGAACCACGTGCACTTCTGAGGCAGTAGTAAGAATCAACAGTTTTCTGGTCCTATCTATTCCCCAAACTTGCCTTTTTTTTTCTTTTTTTCTTTTTTTTTTTTTTTTTCCTGCCACACTCAAGATGATTTTAAGAACAAACAGAGAGGTGCCAAACAAGTTCTGGTGTCCCCAGCTGCAGGCAGCAGATGAAGGAAGGAATCAGATGTTAAGCTTGGGGTCAGCAGTTATCTCGCCTTTGCTTAGGCCGAGACAGAAACAAACACTGAATCAAATCTCACATCTACAAGTTGAGGAATGAGGTTAAGCAAAATAACACTACCACTAGCATAAGAAGAATTTCCAAAGAAAGACCTGAACAGCTAGAAGAAATACATGTGGAGATCAGTAGGTCTGCTTGCCCCACCTTCCTCAGCAGCTCTCTCCCTCAAGTGCCCACAGAGTAGTAAGAAAGCAAGTGGGCATGCAGACATTAGATGCTTTAATGTCACACACTCTGATCATCTCTTGTGGGCACTGCTAACAACCAGGGTGGTATGTGACACCAACTTGCACCCAATGGTTTTCAGACGACTATTAGTTGCTGTCAGCAGCAGAGCAAGGCATGCAAATGGTGATGGACAGATTTACATCAAATTATGAGGTAAGTGACATGTCACAGAACAGCCCCATTACTGCAAGAAAATACTTTCTTCTAGGAACAGCATCTGGGTTACATTTGGAGAAAGACAAACTCTGTGTTGCTGTTATTAGACTTAATGATTTGGAAACCATAAACTACAGAACTGATAAGAGAAATGGGTACGTGCGAGTGCAAGCACGCTTGCCGGGTAAGTGTTTTTTGAGATGGGTAGGAAGATGAGCTTGATTTGTTGACTTATGAATACTCACCGGGGTGTCAAGTGAGTTTCCATCTAACTTGCATATTGCCATTATTGTCTTGTACAGCACCTTTCTGGCAGTAATATGAATTCAGGAGTGCCTGCTGATCGCATTTCTATTTGTAAAATTATACTCAACAAAATGAATACATTTACCTAATATACACAGGTTCAACAAATATATCAGGAACATCTTTAAGGTGGTTATTTTATTTTACACCTCACCATGTACATTTGGTTTAGCCTGCGCACTCCTAAAAGCAACACCAAGCTCCCTCTCTCACCTATCTCTTCCCTCCAAATCTCCACCAATTTCTGCATTTCTGCTTTGAACAACAGTGTATGAACCACAGAGGCTTGGAAATATATTTAAAAAAAACCACTATTCTGATATGGGTAACAAGCACAGTAGTTGAGGAATTAAATGGCTGGTATAACATTAAGCTATGCCAGTGTATTACTTCTAAGGTGAATTTCCTCAATAATTGCATTGGAATAACATGGAATAATGGAACCATAGAATGGCTTAAGTTGGAAGGGACCTTAAAGATCATCTATTTTTCTGGCTGCACACTTCTTGTGGAAATATGCTGATCTCCTGGCACTACTCTTGGCAGGATCTCTTTGTCGGATGAAAAAATGCAAGACAACACCTTTCAGGTACATTTTCTTCTGAAAGGTCTACCTTCCAAGATCTGCCATGGACAGGGGCTCCACCAAAAGTTTCTCCTGCACACAAAAACTGTTTGAACTGTCACAGAACTGTGTCTCCTTAATCTACGGCTTAGATGGAACTTACAAAGGGCACATTCTCTTCTGGACATGCCTGTAATTCCCATTATCATCAGTGAGGGTTATAAGAAAGTTGGAACAAAGAATAAACCCTTGTGTGTTAGCGCTGCTGCTGTTTAACAGTGTCTAAATCAATACCAATGATTTGACAGTTTTACTTTCAATATATTCTGACTCATTTGAAATTCAGTTTGCACTTAACTAATGAAAGAGTACATTTTAATCCTCCTAACGAAAGGATATAAAACAGCCATTGGAGCCTGAGCCAAAACTGACAGTCAATGGGAAACTTTCACTCAACTTCAGAGAACTTTGGATCTGTCCCTTAATGAATAACACACAGTTCAGCCCCACTGAAGAGAAAAAGACTGCACCCAGAACTTGATGCTGTTCTGACGCTGAACCTGGCAAAACATAGCTGCCACTTAAAAATACTCTATTGCAGACTTCAGAAAATGAACATAGCTAACAATATGCATCACACTTGAGCTAAAAACAAACAAACAAACAACAATGTGCCTCTGGGTAAGGGAAACATATACTGATGGAACTTAGAAATTCCACCGTTCCTTTCTGATGTCTTGTGCCCAAGACAATCACTATTACATTGCTAAAAATATAGTAAGCATCAGGATGGAATGGAAAAAGAAAGACTGTGGATCAGACGGCTATGTGTTAAGACATTTGTACATGGAATGTTGGATTTTGTTCCTGATACAAATCATTTTCCAAATTGCCCCAGAAAAAAGAAAAATGACACGAGTGAGATTAAAATGTTAGAACAGATTTACAGCCAAAGTCTCTTTCACTGTGTCAAGAGGAACTCTCTGCCTTTTTGGATGTCAACAGGTCCAGATCTTACAGTAGCACAGTGGCTAAAATATTCTTCAAATTCTGTACAGACTTATTTCTAAGTACATACCCATGCATCTTTTGGAACACATACAGTATTTCTGAAATTGCAGTGGTAATTATACTTTAAAGCATTAGTATTTTCATTATTTGATGCTTCACACTAAGTTTTTCAATAAAAGTATTGTACCAATGAAGTTCACTGTCTGCAAAAGAAAAGTTAATACTCTTCTTTAAAAAAAGCAGTTACCAATTTAAGCCTCCAAAATGCAGCTCAGTTCAATCCAGTTTAAGTAACTGCTTCATTCCTTTAGAACTACTGTATTCTGAACATTCATTTTCATAGAGAACATTGCCTACACATGTTAGGAGATCACTGCCTATAAATTATGTACAACAGAAATAGTGGTGTATAATAGCTCTACTTAAATAAATATGTATTATTTATAGTGTCACAGGTGAAGTACTAAAAGAAATTATATAGTCTGCCAAGAATCTTATTGTAAAAATAACTTCTCCAAAATGCTGAACATGTGTACGATTGGCTTGTTTTCCAGTGATATTTTAATATTTTTAGTAAAATTGTAATAAAATATTTCAAAATAAACACTGCATTATTAATGCACTACTTACTCGCCCCAGGGCAGCTCTGGCATAAATCCATCATTTAAATTC
Organism: Bambusicola thoracicus; assembly: GCA_002909625.1. Lineage (NCBI taxonomy): Eukaryota > Metazoa > Chordata > Aves > Galliformes > Phasianidae > Bambusicola > Bambusicola thoracicus. Next base: position 7,158 of record PPHD01017874.1, read on the forward strand.
TGTGCTCTTCTTACATTACGTACAATAGAGCTAGTCCCGATCTCATTTATATTACCTTTTTACTTGCTGGAACTTCACAGACATTACAGAAACTACTTCTGATGCGTGCCAGGTGACACAACTGACAAATGAGGCACTGCTTTTCTCAATCGGGCTCTCTGTTGTGTTTTTATTTCCAAGTCAGTGCTGAAGGCTGAAGTATTACACACAGCATATAATGTTCTAAAATGAACTCCAATCGATACCTTCACCCTATATTTCTGCTGAAAACCGTACCAGCGCTGTAACAAAGCGAGGCACTTTCTCTAGCACTGCTGGTATTTCACAGAAAGAAAATGTATCCTGATTAATTTATCTCTAATTACACAAATTCTTTATACTTTCAACACTTGTCATTGTTTGTGATAAGAACAACAGGATCAATCAATTGAAAATGGGACTAAAGTACACAGCTCTTAAATTACATTATAGATCTCCTTCCTGTTCAGAGGGGATTAATGTATCACTATCACTTTGTAGTTTGGGGCACTAATAATCTTGAACCATCAGGAAAGAAAACATGGCAACAGATTGGTTGTTTTCTTCAGTTGCTGCCATGATGTTGAAATTAAAAGAGAAAACTCAGGAATCATTCCCACCCCCAACCTTCATATATGTATTTACCTACACTCGTTAAAAATACTTGCTTGTTAATTGAAAGTGCACAATGCTTTCTTCATTCGAACAGTATAAGTCTATATATTCAGACAGTTTACTTGGAGAATGAGAACACTCATACAGCAGCTCATAGAGAGCTTTTAGCTTTCCACAAATTGTGCATGTAAAAAAATGCAATGTTCTGTTTTAGTTAATAAGCTAGAGACTTAGAAGCATCAAAGCCATACAGAGATGCAGAAGCTAAAGAGTGGAGTGAGGTTTACTTAAGAATGTCTTTCATTAATTTCTTTCTTGTTGCTATTTGCCTTAAAAATTAAAGGGCTGAAGGTCTAATCTGCAGGAACCTCCCCAAGTTTTTTGGCACTCCTCTTGGCAATTGAGCAAAGTGATGGAAATAAATCCATGCAGAATTGGAGCTGTGCATCTGGAGGTTTCCAGATCTGCCATCTTCGGTGTTCAGCCAATCACTTACTCAGTATCTAAATTTAAAAACATGCTATTGGTTCAAGGTGCCTTATTCTGGTTGCCAACTGCACAGCAAGCCATTTGGTAGTTTTCCACCTTGATTTTCAGAGTCTGGCCTCAATAACTGAGAACAGCATTTTCTGAAGCACATTTGTAATTATACTGTTAGAAGACATCATAACAAATAAGCTCAGACTATCTATAATGCATTCAACAGTTCTTCAAAGTTGGTCGCACAGGTAAGATGAGTCCTTTGCAGTGCCCTCTAGCAAGTCCAGGCAAGACAATATTTTGCTGCACTCGCACCAGCAAATGTCATGCCTTTGTTTTCTGACTATTGCATCCAACTCAGCATTTCTGTATCACTCCAGTGAAACTGTTATTCACAATGCAAAAAGCCAATGAATGCAAAATACCTGTATAACACCTACTCTAATAACAGTTCCAGCATTACTGGAAAGTAGAGAAAATTGGTTTCCTTGTTCTGGAACAGTCTGCATTTTTATGAGAAAAAAATAAAGTGTAAAATGATTATGTTTGTAACACTGACCTTATTGTTGCTGAAAAGTGCTGCCTCTCTTCTGAAATTTCATCTAGTTGTTATGAAAAAAATAGCACATTTTAACCTTTAAACAGCATGAAAACTAGAAGAATTTTATTTCCACTCAGATTGGTCTAGATCCAGGTTTTATACCTCTGAATAGCACTAGCCCTAAAATTTTTATGATAGGAGAACAAGGATTCAAAATTCCCATTAGAAAGAAAAAATAATCTAATCCATCAATATTGGGGTACACTGCTTACTCTTCAGAGTTTTTCTGTTTCTAGTACAAGTTCCAGGTAAGCTGGTGACACTGCAGGACCAAATTACATTACAAATTATAGGTAAAATAATTACACTCTCTTTTGAGGGCTAATTTTTCTAATCTAAAACCTTATGCTCAAGTGTAAGCACACAGTTTAAACAAAGCAGCAGAGTGTGTCCTGCAGATGGGAAGATCTTTCCTTGGATCTGTCTACCATAGGTTGCCCATATGCCCTGTGTTTACCCAACTGAGCCGGACACTTTGGCCTACATTCCTTGAGGGACTCCATGTGGTCCACCTCCTAGTGAGGTTCAAGTTTATGTCTCACCCCATGACAGCCACTACACAGTCCATTGTCTGCCACCTGAGTACACTGCTGTGATCCCTCTGTAATGCCATGGGATCTGTCTTTACTCCCTGTCTTTACTTCCACTCCTCTTTTCCCCCTGGTTGCTTGTTCCTTCACACAGCCAGGAAGCAGAAAGCTCTATTATCTACTATTGTACATTCCACTGCACTCCCATCCCCATCCTGCTTTCAATTATGCTATATATAGAGTTGGCATTCCACTACTGACACTTCTTTTCCTTTAGCATGACAAAAATCTATTCAGAAGATGGGGAAAACTGTTTGCTGCTATGCTAAGAGGCCATGAAAGAGTGCTACTGAGTGCTCTGAAGCACTCACAGCGCTAGAAGTACTTAAGGATATGGATCTGCTCTACTAGAAGCAGAGACTCACGTCTGTGACCTCTTTTCCTTCTCTTTCTTATTTTCCTCATTTATTGAACTAGAAAGTTCTGTTCACTGACACCTAGAACATTTCCTGAAATGTGGAATAGATCAGATTCAGAAATCATCTTCTAAAATACACAGAGGCATGCACTTGACTTGAATACAAATTCATCCAAATAATCAAGCTGGAAAGACATACCGAAGAATGATGATACTGCCAGCCTCACAATAAAATGAAAGCTGAATAAATAAATGAATGCCTTTCTTTATTTTACTTCCTACAGTTGTAAATACAGCTTAGGTAAGATATGTATCTACGCTCACCTTCTTGTTCACAAGTGATTTCCAAGCCTTTAAGGATGTTAGCAAATCATTCTATTGAACCTTATGTGTATAATAAAAAATGATATTTGGAAATTTGCAACACCTGTTACAAGGAAGGACCGAGTACAATTTAGGAACATTAAGCAGTGTTAGCTACAGCATGTCCTGCTTTTATTCCCTTTGGAGGGGAAGCTGATTTCCCTGTCTTCATGATTCTCTCCTACTGTCTTCCAAACAATCATTTTTAAAAGCAGCAGGATCCCTGTTAACACAGTAGTGTTAATGTATTTCAACAGACTGTTCTGTAAGACTGAGAAATTACCTCTTCTCTTTATTTGCCATTCTAATATTGTAGCAACTTCTCAAATGGTATAAAATTTCCCCCCAAATCATATTAAATAAATATGAATTGCCAAGTCAGTATTAGGAACAATCTAAGAACTATTTTTTGGCACAGGCACAGTGTTTCAATAGAAGTCAGGTCTTTGGCTATTTCCAATGTTGATAATTATTACAACTGTATAATTTGATTGGTGAATGTTGCTGACTTCCTTAAATCCCTAAAATTTTGAATTCCTGTGTCAGTTTGAGTTTTTACAGTCCTCCTTTCCTCCTATCTCCTTTCTTTCCCAAAAAACCTAAACAAAAAATCTCAACAGGATTTTTGTTACTCCTCCACAATAGGAATTAGAAAATGTAAGAATAAAGACTCAAAAGCTGAATAACTCCACAGACCTATATACACCTTGCTGTACAGAAATCTCAGGATGTTAATAGGGGATCTTGTTTCTTCTCTCAACTGATGAAGCCTAGCAAGAGTAATGAATACCTTTACAGTCTTCTCGGCTGAAAAACACAGACTGTCAGGCAACAACAGGATATCACAAGCCATAGCTGTCTTTCCTTTGTCCTGTCTGAAGAATACATGCTAAATACTATGTGGTGTTTGGTAGAAAGAAGAGGAGGGAGAAGAGTTTTATTAAAAAATAAAAGAAATGAATTCATGTATACAGATCTCTCTGCTGAAATAAAGTTTCTGATTGTTTGCTGTTCTATGGACTATGCAGTCTTTCAGCTAGCAGCAAAATGTGGCCCTTATGGAAGATCATCTGAATTAATGAAAATGCACTTTGGAAATTACAAGATGATCAGCTACCACTACACAAGACATGCATTAAAATTCTGAATTGGTGTTTGTTGAGTTAAAAATATGCTTGATTCTATAAAAAAAAAAACAAAAAACAAAAAGCAAAAGCACACAACAGGGCTTTGAGTCTGTGAGGCCACAGTTATAAAGAAAAGCAATGCTTAATGAATTATGCATATAAAATAAATGGGAAAGAACACAAAGTAGGTAGGAATCGAAACACTGGAAACACATATGCAAGAATTAACCAAAAAAAAGGTTTTATCTTGTGGAGAAGCTTTGCAGTTCTGCAATTCTGCTGCATACAGAGGCAAATATCCCAATAAAACATGAGAAGTCAAACAGAGAAGTAATTCCAAAGTTCCTTAACATTAGAAGAATGAAAGGTTAATGACATAATTTATTAATGTTAGCAAAAAATCTATGTTTCAGAACGTTCCAAACAAAGTATTATTAAAAGTTTTCTTAGCTATGAATAGAAATCACAGCAGCAAGAGGAGGAAGGCAGACCCAGACGAGTGCAGTCTGCCTAGCAGCTTTTGGAAATTGATTAGACAATTGGTGGTGCTTTACTCTCCCTGTAAAAGCTCCTCTATAACTAATCAGAAATGATGACGTGAACTGAAAAGTTTGAGAATTAAGCTATTAAATGCCCTCTGAACAATGCTTTATCAGTCTGATAGACACAGAGTAGTTAATAGGGAGTTGAGAGAGCTTTACAAAAAAAGGGATTTATCTGCCTGATAAAGCACTGCTGCAGAAGTCTTTATTGCTGTGCTGAATGTGGATCAGCATGGAGAGACAAGATTTCCTCCCCAGGTTTTAATATTTTATTAATTAAAAAAAAAACAATCTTTCTTTGCTTTCATTAAGTATGGAAAAGCTTCATTAATACAGAAACCGCTGCAAGATTCTGGCCCTTATAACACTTCTCCCATGACAGCAATAGTGACATATCAACAATCAGGATTCTGCATCCTAATGGTGGTTTTCAAGCAAGGCTCATAGTTCAGATGGGGGCAGTAAAAGCTTACACTATCCCTTTAAGGTTTCCTTGATGTCTTCTGGCATTCTTTTATAATTACAGCTTTTACTGTAAGCACTGTACTGCAGGCATTGTGCTGCAATTGGGGCCTGCGGAATGATTTGAGAACAGCGTAAATGCCACTTTTTAAACAACTAAACTGCAGATCGCTTAGCTTTTCTTGTAGAATACAAACGCAGCTAGAGCAAATATGCAATTAACTATCAAAATAAAACGTTGGTCTGGGAGATTTGGACAATTTCCACACGGCTACATAGCAATAACTTTGTCCCTCTCCATTTCCAAATTCCCTCTGGAGGCTCCAAGTAAACACCAGATTACACTCACACATTTTTTACAGTTGTCAGAGGTATGTACAAAAGAGGAAAAATGTTAAAGAGGAATTTCTAAGATTTTTAAGACTTCTCAAGGTTTGGAAGAGAAGAACGAGAAGCAAAATGTTGGTGCTCCGTGCATGAATGCAACGTCTCAACAGGTATGAAGCACACCAAATGAGGATTTACCAGTAAGATAGAAAGGACTGAGCAGATGTGCTTTGTACCAAATGATTTTCATATTTCAATGTGACAAAATAGATGAGCCACATAAAGCTTAATTTCAGTCGCAAATTGCAAGCTGGAATAAGTTCCAGAATAGTAAACAATTAGCTGCTTTATTTTCTTTTTAATAAGACTAAATTACCAGATAATATCTACTGGCATCAACTTGGCTAATAAAAATCTGTTTAATAGGATTTGCCATTTTTCCAGTTGCTATCATGATCAGCTTTGCATTTTGATTATCTTTAAACTTTGCCTCAATTTTCTCATAGAAAAGCTCTCAGTAGTAATTGCTTTAACATTTATTCCAGGTCAAGTGGTTAAGTATGAATAATGATGTGTCAAAAATGTACAGTAGTGCTGTCAATAGAGCAATTACCATTTAGCTAGAGATTATTATGGCACAAGAGCACATTAACTGGGCACAGTAAACAGAACAACAAAGAAAGAAGGGGCAAAGGGACCAAACTGTTTTCAGAACCTGCCAGTGCTTTGCAGTGTGTGTTACTGACAGATATTAGTTGTTACATAAGAGCAATTAACTCTGCAACAAGCTCTGCTCTTCAGCCTTGGATTAGAATGTTCCCAATTAGAACAAGAAGTTGAAAGCACATTTCTCTAACGTTGGCTTCTTTTGTAAAAACAGTCTCACAATGGCTTTGCCCTGTGCGATTTGCCTATAGCAGTTTGGAACACCAACTGGCACCCAAAGCTCTGGGAAGCACAGTCATAAAATACAGCATGCGTCTGTCTCTGGCCACTGGTGTTGCTGTAGAAGCTAAGCTTTGTTTTCTTTCAGAATGATTTTTATAGGAGGAATGTTCTGATTTCATGTCAACTTGCAATTTAATGCATTACTGACTAACCTGAAAAAAGTATAACAGCGAGTCAAAAGACAGATGTGTTTTTCTGCAGCCTCTCACAGCTAGCAATCATTCCTGTATTATTCTTTTAATTACAGCAGCATAAAAGTTATACAATGCTGTCTACAAAAGCTATTTGTTCAGGTATATCTTTAAGTAGATATCTAAGCCTATTCAACGCAGGAAAATTACCTTATGGCAGCACTCAGAAGTGCAACCTCTCAAGAGCTGTCTTCTGCAAAAGCAAAAACCACCTGCACTTCCTGGTCTGCTCATGCTGGCTCAATAACGGAGTAATCTCTAGATAAACTCCCAGTTAAAAATGTCTGTGCCACAAAACCTCCAACTCTAGAATTAAAATATTCAAAATGAATCTTATAAATACCTATACATACACACACAACATCTTGCTTGTTGCATGTCTTATTGTGCCATCTCCTCCTGTGTTTGTCCTGGGACAATTACAAGATAATGTCAGTTAGTGAGCACTGCTTCATTTGCCTCTGAGCAGTATGTACAATGCTTCACAAAGCTCCACTACCATGGAGTCCTGTTGAAAGTACAAAGGCACTCCTTCCACTGACAGATTCACAGCACATCTCACAATTAGACAGGGATGAAGTTCAACATGGCAATGCATCTACAATCACACTAGCTCACCTCTTTACATCCACTATTTCCATAGCCCAGCAAAAATAAGGCTAGAGTGATGCTAGGTGCATGTAAAACAGCTGACAGTGGGCATCATTTCCAGGTGCAGGCTTCACTGAATACACAATGCCTGGGAAATATGCTGCGCTTTGAGATCCATGCTGTGGAAGTATGAATATTCTCCCTATACTCAATTAAAAATTACTTTAGCTGGCCTTTGTTATAAACAAATAAATTGAAAAAAAAAATAAATGTAACCTTGCTAAGAGGAAGCATTCCATAGGATCCTTTTTGACAGATAGGGAAGAGAAGAAATCTTTATTTCCATTTATGTCAGTATAAAATGTTTATAAATGAGACAATTCAGTACTACTAAAAGAGAGTAATTTGTGGACTTGATTTATAATTATTGATGTCTTTTTCTTTAGGTTAATTTTATCATTTCAGATCA
>PPHD01017876.1:0-14838 GCA_002909625.1 Bambusicola thoracicus
AGGGGTGATGCTCTAGGCCCTTCACCATCTTTGTGGCCCTCTGCTGGACTCTTTCTAAGAGATCCCTATCTTTTTTGTACTGGGGAGCCCAGAACTGAACACAGTACTCCAGATGAGGCCTTATCAGGGCAGAGTAGAGTGGGAAGATCACTTCCCTCGACCTGCAGGCAACGCTCTTTTTTATGCATCCCTTTTTGGCCATGAGGGCACACTGCTGGCTCATGGCCAACCTGTCGTCCACCAGGACGCCCAGGTCCCTCTCTGCAGAGCTCCTCTCCAGCAGGTCTTCCCCCAGCCTGTACTGATTCTTACAATTATTTCTTTCTAGGTGCAGGACTCTACACTTGCTTTTGTTAAACCTCATCTGTTTCTTACTGCCCAGCTCTCTAGCCTGTGCAGGTCTTGCTGAATGGCAGCACAGCCTTCAGGCGTGTCAGCCAATCCTCCCAGCTTCGTATCATCAGCAAACTTGCTGAGGGTGGTCACTATCCCCTCATCAAGGTCGCTGACGAAGATGTTGAACAAGACCAGACCCAGCACAGACCCGTGGGGGACGCCACTAGTTACAGGCCTCCAGCAGGACACTGCACCGCCAACAACAACCCTCTGCACTCTGCCAGTCAGCCAGTTCTCAACCCACTTCACTGTCTATTCATCTATCCCATACTTCCTCAGCTTTGTTATAAGAATGTCATGGGGGACAGTATCAAATGCCTTTCTGAAATCAAGGTAGACTACATCTACCGATGTATTTGGAAAGCCCATTTTGTTTATAAGGTGAATTTTTTTTTATTCTTTTCTTTCTTATTTACTTATTTATTTTTAATCAGAGGGAAGATTTTTCCATAAATAAATTTACTTTTCAGTTCTCAGAGGACATTGTTTTTAGTTCCTGCCCTGTCTTTCATCGCTATAATTGCTCTTGATAGCATATAGCAAATCTAGTAGCTGCATTTCTTTCTGTTTTCCTAATATGAGATAAGTTATGGGTTGTCTAAGAAGTCATATGGCCAGTAGCCAGGCAAGACTATATTAACAGGGGAATGGTGGGGTAGATGCAACAAGAAAACATCTCTACTACAGTGACAGATTCGATGAGATGGCTCTTGAAGGATGAAAAATTTCTGTAAAAAGTAGTGCCAGTGAAAAGCTCCAAATTGATTTAAAATCAAACTACCTTGTTTTACTTCTTGAGTAAGCATAAGGCTTGAGGGGGTTTCAGATAAGATAGTCAAATATCGAACTTTTTATTTGTAAACTAAGCATATGAAGTACAAAAGCCCTTCATAGAAAATATAGAAATGTGGTTGTCAGAGGAGGAAAATCAGTATGTCAGGAAGTTGATAAGTGAAGATTGTGTGGCAATGTAAACTTGACAGGTGTTGTCATGACTTGTTAATGACAGCAAGAAAACACTATACGGACTCAGACGGCAGATATGAGAGGAAAGGATATCAACAAGGCACTCAATACAAGAAATATCCTGGATGTACTTTGAATCATACCAGCCTCTTTGGTTGCAAAAGGCCTTTAACTTTTGTATGAGCAGAAATTACTGAAATGTCTCTCAGATAATCCATTAAAAGGAGCTTTGTATTGAAACACACAACGCTCATTTAATTCCACAAGTGAGAGCAAATGAGAAAAAAAGAATTATATTTAATCTACAGGTTTTCACCTTTAAATCTATGTAGGTCACTCCAAAAGTAATGCCTCCCATTTGTTTCCAGGGAAACTACAACAGATATGAAGAGCACAATAACACTGTTTGATAGAGCAAATTCTGAACTACAGAACTCTATTTTTCAACAGTCATCACCAGATGCTGTGCATTTTCACCAACAATGAACAAGAGCCTGCATGCAACGCTCATAACAATCTACACTAGCAGATGTCACCCACTGTCGCTGCTGCTGAAATGCACCACCCACTGCCTCACAGTGCTGACATTCACTGTTCAATCTTCGTAAACATTCAGCAATCATCGATGATTGGGTGCCATTTTTTCCACATGGAGGAATTCAGTGACACACCTTTGCTCCATACGCACTTCCATGTCAGATGCCATTTTGTCAAACTGCCCCTCTGCTGCCATCTGTCACATGGCAACAACATGTAACAGAACACTGTCATGTGGGAAAGATATATATACCCATATTTAATGTAGAATTGATTACTACATAATGTTATGAATGGCACGGTATGGTTTAGTATGGTATGTAGCAGTGAATATTAAAGTAGAGTGAGTGCTGTGTGGAATTAAACGTGCAGTTTATAATGGTGCAAATTCTGTTTACGTTCGTTTTTCCTCTAAAAATGATCCCTATCTGTTTAAGAAACCCTCCCAGCCCAACAATTCCTTTAGTGTTTTGAAGCACAATAGAAATGAACCATTACAAAGCTGAAAACAAGTTCAATATTAAAGAAAAGATGAGGAGAAAGTATAAATTAAGTATAAAAACAACTGGACGTAGAGAAAGTAAATTGGAAAATAAAACAGGCAACTTTTCTCAATTTTTTTTCCTGTTCTAAAATGGTAAGAAAATAAACACAAGTAACGGCCTGCACAATATTATTTACTTATTATTATTACTGTCACTATTTTTACCACTTCGGACATGTTTGTATACCTACCTTGTAGCAGAGGACACTTCTGTACCACAGCCTGTCTTTCAGCATATTTCATCTACGCCATCACAACAGGATAGGTAATGTTACTAATTTGAGCATGGTGCTTGCAAATGCTTGTCGCCTTTTATTCTAACTCCTTTGATTCCACAGACAGACAAACCTTGGACTGGCGTTCCATAAAGAAATATCAGAAAAGATTTAAATTGAGGAAATGTTTTATTTATTTATTCTTTCCCTCTCTGGTGATGATGCTAAATGAGAACTGCTTTGTAGTAATTTCATAAAGGAGGCATCAAAATGTTTCATTTTGCTTGTAATTTCTGTCTGTAGTCATGAAATTATTTTTTCTTGGTTTTATTTAACAGTAGTTGGGAGTCGAACCCAAGCCAGTCTCTTCAGCATCCTGTGCAATTGCTGGAGAAAGATAAACACTGTCAGATGACAGTTTATGTTATCAAAACTGTTGCTGAAAATAGTTGCACTCATTCTGCTAGTATGTTTCCTTCTCTGTACTGCCAGATAACTGCCTTGAATAAGATACCTAACTCTTCCAGGACAAGTTAAGTGAGGTTCATCATGAATGCAAGTCACTTAAGCTGTATTCAGACTGTGTGTGAGAGATGAAGCTGCTGTGAAAACAAAGCATTTATAGGGAGATTTGAGAATGTAGATTTAATACTACAGTGGGCTTCCACATCTAGACTCCCTGTAAGAGAGAAGTGAAGCCTAACTAAGGTCCTTCTTATAGGCAGTTTGCAACTATTATTCTGAATAGACACTAGGGTTTAGCTGATTTGATATCAAGTTCTCTGAATTTCTGATCATTTTCTTGAACAAGGATACTATAAAAAATTCATAACAGGGAGTCAGAAAACTGTTCTTACCCTGGTTAGAGAAAGATACTAGTACTTCACAGTCTGATGACTTATCATTTGTTCAGGAACTTCTTCATCAGTGTGCACTGTAGAATGCAAAATGAAAAATACATTCAGAAGAAAAGAAATAGCAAGGTCTGGTAAAATCGTTTTACAATAAACTATTAACAAGGCTTCTAATCTTGGCATATGAGTCAGTGTGACACAGGTCTGATCATTTTAATTCTGTGTAACTGTAAAGCAATACTGAAACTAAATGCAAATACTCAAAATTTCATATATATTTCTAGTCTTCCCCACTCTACACATTAAAAAATATGTAATTCACAGAAATGTTGCAGAAAAGTTATTAGTATTTCACAGATTGCTCTATATCTACTTATAATTCTGTTTATTTCAGAAGGAAAGTATCATGATTATTCTTTCCTTTTTGGGTTTTCTTCACACTGATGTCTTCATTCAGTAGTACATTGTCATCATTGCGTTGTTATCAGGAACCACAGAGAATCATTTAGAATGAGAGTTTGAAGAGTTTTGCTATGGAAAACTATATTTAAGAATATTTAAGAATGTCTGTTATGATACTTTTGAACAATTCAAATTTCCATATAAAGGAAAATAATCTCTGTCAAACTTCTAGGCTATGAGCACCAACAGAGCAGTGCAAGTAACACCACTTATTTCTCAAGAAAATAGAATATGGCAACTTTATGTGAAAAATCAACTAAAAAGCATATATTTGAAAACAAAGTGTATCTTAAAATGAATAGACATCAAAAAATATATATGAGGAATTTTTGTTCCTGTGTTTTTTCTCATTCCTTTGAAACAATTGTGATGATTTATTTCAGTTATTATGCTGGATTTTTCAGAAGAGCTTGACCTTGTAAGTTGCCTATAGCAGCAAATTTCTGGCCTTGTGTGGAGACGCATTAACATCAGAGAGTCTCTGTCTGGCAGAAGTCTACCCACTTGATTTAGTGCAGAAGGCTTCTGCATCACAAAATCTTCAAGCCAAGATTTGTGCTTTTTGCTTTCTTTAATAAAGCATCATGCATATAAATTTTGCTGAATAACTAGTAATGTCAGTATCTGCAGAAAATTTTCATGAACATATCTTAGTTTCCTATTTTAAAAAATGTCACATCTAGCGCAGTGTTACAGGAAGTAATTGAATTTGCTAATCCGAATAGATTATGCATGGAGGAAAATAGATTGTCTTTTTATATTGTTCTCTTCTTTGCCTAGTGTTGTCTCTGTATATTATATAAGCATTCTTTTTCTTTCCTTCTTATCTTATTAATATAACACTGATTGCTAAAATAATTCCCAAATGTTCCACCATTATACCACATTTACATCCATTCTTGACTGGTTTCTTAGAGGTTTCAGAACTGGCAATATAATGATAATGATATGACTCATAAGACAAGAAACTGGAATGGGAGATAAAGGCAAAATTATACACAAAACAAAAATTAAACAAGTGAAGAAAAGAGGCAAGAGATTCAGTCAGAGACATTAAAAGATATATAAAAGTGTAAAATATATCCAAAACAGAAGCAATAGTGTGGACAAACTAAAGATTTCAGGGAATAATTCCTTGTGGTTCATCTGTACACAAAATTGAAAGGTAAATAAACTTTCAGCAAGCAGAGGTGAATGTCTGTTCACTGATGACAGGTATTCGTGCTGCTCTGTTCATGAAAGGAATGGTGGATGAGGTGGCTTTGCTGGCACAAGCCAAGTAGAGAAGCCAAAGGGCTTGTGCACAGGTAGAATTAATTTAAGTGTTTTGTGGAGCAATGAAAAATCAGCTCCATTTTTCAGAAAGGTATTTTACCAACTTTTTATCATACAGAAAGTTCTAAAATGTCCTAAAATTCAAAACAAAATATATGAAGAGGATGCATTCCGTGAAGAGAACAGAACATAACTTCTTATCCAGAATGATCATACGCTTTCTTTCTTTCAGCCGACAAAAAATACTTTGTGTCTTAGAAGCTGCTCTGGTTTACACAAACTTTCTTAAAATCATCTGTGATTTATGCTGGAACTAAAAATGTCTCTTATCTTCCAGTTCCTACGGTAAATATCTTGAAAAAACTCTGCCAGCTGTCCCAATGGAGTTGCAGTTGCCTCCAGTCTCAAACAAACACAGAACTTGGCAGACAGTGTCAAATCAGAAGCTTTTCCAACATAGCTGCCTGCCTCCTGGGAAAACATGCAAGAAGTTTATCCAACTAGCACAAGTTAGAGTTATTAACAGTAAAAATACATGTAGCACAGTTGAAAACAAAAAATGACAGCAACTCTGTGAAACCCTTTATATGGCAGAATCCTTGTGGCAGAAGATGAATGGACTGTTCACATAAGGACAAACTAGACACTCAATATTTCAATGCTGAGACTGCTACATGAGAATTGTAGCAAGGACTAACTCTAGAAAACTTGAAAATATAGTAAAAACATAGATAAAATTTGAAATTGAGAAAAATCCTTTAAAAAGAAAAACAGATGTGTAAACAAATAAGGGAAAAAATAGTAATTATACAGTTTCTGGAAAAGTCATTATGCAGAAAAACAAACAAACAATATATTATTTTATCATTAAGATGAATTCAGAAAAAGAAGTCATGATTTGAAAGAAGGACTGAGAATGCCTTTCAAGAGAACATGATTCTAATAATAGCGTGGTAGCATACAAGTGCAAGAACAAGTTAATTCCATCATCTGTTATAGAATCATAGAATCATTATTGTTGGAAAAGACCTTGATGGTCTAATCCAACTTTCAACCCATCACCACCTTGCCCAATAAACCATATCCCTAAGTACGGCATCTGCATGTTCCTTGTACACCTCCAGGGACCCTACCACCTCCCTGGGCAACCTGTTCCAATGCTTGACTACCCTTTCTGAGAAGAAATTTTCCTGATATTCAACTTGAACCTTCCCTGGAATGACTTGAGACCATTAGCTCTCATCCTATCACTAGTTATCTGGGAGAAGAAGCCAACTAACTCATGGTTTTCCTGTCACACTATAATTTCTAGCTCCTCCTGTTTGTTACCCGCATTGTGTACATTAGGTAACGAATTGTCTTATCTCATAAATAGTGAGGAGTCCTTTGATCTGTCCTGGTAGGCGGGATGGGATCTCCCCGTGGGTAGGGATACCTCTGGAGGTTCTGCTTCCCTCAGAGGTCCCTCACAGTTACACCTTAATGTCAGGATGCCTTGCTAATACATTGTAGAGTGTCCTGGGTTGAAAAGAACGATGATCATCTAGTTTAAATTCCTTGCTACGTGCAGGGTGGCCAGCCAACTACTAGACCAGGCTGTCCAGAGCCTGGGCATATACATATGATGGCATATATACATATCATTGGTAAGTGACTAATTGTTTAAGCTTTGTTAAGGTTATACCTTAGATTGATTGTACATAATCCCTTAGACATAAATCACTGAGCAAATCTGGAATGAGGAGAGGATTCAACCTCACTTAGGCTCTTTACCTCTGTGGTTCAAGGGCTTTAGAAAACAAGAGGCCCACTCTAAGCCTCATGACTCAATGGGAGAGTCTCTCAGATCAGTGTGTTTAACCCTACCCTCTAGGCTGTAAATAATCAAAGGTACCTTGTCATCTCAAGTCTTGCTAAATCTCATTTTTATTCAAGACTGTGCTTTGTTAAGTCACTATATTATATCAAGAAATATATACCTGCTTCTGTCTTAGGAGTTTGCGTCTGTGATATCTGTGCATTTAAGCAAAATTCACTAATTCTGAGGGAGAAGATAAATAAGAATCTAGATTTTGGTCACTGTGGGAAGAAAAAAAATAACAAAACTTAGATCACCTCAGCTCCTTCAATGGAAGATATTTTTATTTTTTATTTTATTTTTTTCAAATAAATTTAATACATGCTAACAATCTTAGTATTGGTATGTGCCAGCAGAGAAGGAAACTTCACCAGAAATGTGTGAATATATTGACTCTTTTTTTTTAATTAATATACTGAAATGTGTCAGAAGGAAACTGGAGAATATAGAAGTTCTCCCAAGAATACTGATATCATTTTGCTTTGTAAGTTATGATTTGTAAATTGAATATAAATTTCAATGCACTTTGCTGATTGCAACTGCCTTCTTTGAAATATTTGTCAGATTTTAATGGAGTGCAAGCCAGATCTAGCAAATCAATATATTGATTTGATTTTCATAAGTCTGCTTTTAGGCAGAATGCAGACTATATTAACTAGAGTAAAAGTTCATGAGGGCATGGAGGATTCTAAAATATAACAGCAAGAATATGTTTCCAGACCCTTTGCCAGCCAAGCAGGAAACTTTCCAAGACAGAGACTTGTTTACAAATGTCAGAGTAGTGATTCAGAAACAGTGATAGGAGATACACTGCTGCCATTTGGGACCTGAAAAATGAGATAGCAGAAGACCTTGCACAACTGATTTACTTGTTAGTTCTGGCCTACCTGATAGCAGCATCTGTCTATAGGGTATAATTCCATGGCTATGAGTTTAAAAGGACTGAAGAGAAAATGTGTTGGCAACTATCAGAGACTGGGTGAGAGGGGTCATATTTGAGACAAGAATCTATAACAAACCAAAGGCATTAATCCTATTTGTCTGACTGTGCAATACGTGAGTAGGAGGAAAAAAAAAAAAAAAAAAATGTATGAGTCAATGCATTAAGATTTGACTTTTTTTCAACACAGTCCTTTGTATGGGAAACAGGTATTGGATTGGAGAGATTACCCTGTTACAAAGTAGAAATGAAATGAAGATTTTACCTGCCTCCTGCCTAGCTCACCAAAGGGTTCCCAGAGGAAGGATCTCCAGATAGAGATCCTTTCTCCTGGGGAGTCAGCCCTTAAATGGGGTCTAGGAGGGTCACTCAGGTGAAACTGCATTCACCTGTGCCCCTGCAGCTGACTCAGTGCTTGGTGGTCAATCAGAGGTTCAGGCCATGATTCAACAGTTCTCATACAGTCCTTCCAGGTAGAAAGTATTTTTCTTCATGGTAAGCTAATCATTGGAGAATAGTTTAGTTAAGAACTAAGTCAGTCAATAAATGAAGACAGCTAGAACCCTAATTTTGCATTTTCAAAATAAATGCTCTTAACTGTTGCCAGCAGTAGTTCTTGTATTTCAAGGGAGATCCACTGCGCAAAGCAACAGTGCAAGACATGCTGGAGATCAATTAGATGTGGCTTGTCAGTTTATTAAGGACTTGCATTTCAGTGCCTGGAAGAGTATATAAAGGTAGCTGACAAGCAGTTACCAAATTTGCTTGGTGAAGGGTGTCTGTAACTAGCTCAGTTTTTCAAAGGAAGATACTAAGCATAGACATGAGAAACCCAAGGTCCATTAGGCAGTTGATGTCTGAAATGAGCTCTCAGAGAGAAAGCCTTGTCCGAGCACCCTAACTACAATATTGTTTACAGCATTAGATTCCCAGATTTTTATTTATTTATTTATTTTGGTAGGAAGAAGAATTTTTTTTTTAAATTATANAAGGACTTGCATTTCAGTGCCTGGAAGAGTATATAAAGGTAGCTGACAAGCAGTTACCAAATTTGCTTGGTGAAGGGTGTCTGTAACTAGCTCAGTTTTTCAAAGGAAGATACTAAGCATAGACATGAGAAACCCAAGGTCCATTAGGCAGTTGATGTCTGAAATGAGCTCTCAGAGAGAAAGCCTTGTCCAAGCACCCTAGCTACAATATTGTTTACAGCATTAGATTCCCAGATTTTTATTTATTTATTTATTTTGGTAGGAAGAAGAATTTTTTTTTTAATTATGNTTATCATTATTTTCCTAGGGACAGTTTGTTCCAAGAGGAATTATATTTTTGGTGCAATTAATGAATATCCTTTAATTATATTCATTTATGTAATTCCTCCTTCATTGTGCTTGCAGCTTCTCCTACTTAATTATCATTTGTAAGAGTGGTATCTATTCTCTTCTTTCAGAGTATGAATACAAATGACAAATCAAAACAGACCTAACAGAAATTCCAGAGATACATGAGAGCTCATCTAAAACAATGTTCTTCCACTTAAGTATTACCTTACACTAACAATATTTGAAGCACTGTCTATTTTACAATATTGCCCTCCAGCCTTATTTGGCTAAATTTTATGTCTAATTTTCTGATACACTGTGTCTAAAGCTCTACCAAACTCAGGTTACACTTAACCGAATTAGTACTTTTTGTTAACTGATAATGTAATCTTATTAAAGGTCATTCAAATTTACACTGAATTTTTGTACTTAAAAGTTTGTTCTCACAACTAATTACAGCTTTATTGGGAACCTTTGCTCATAATCTTTCTTAGTATTTGTTTCAGCATCTTATTAGAGACTGAATTTGTCCTCTTCTGTTTCTGCCTGTTGCTCTCTCTCTCCCGTAATGACTGTTCAATGCTTTTTGGCCAATAATATATTCTGCCTACTGATATAGAATCTTCAGGGTTGCCTTGCACAGCTTCACAGTATTCAGCAAGAAATGTAGACAGAAACTTCTCCATATGAGGTCCTGTAATGGTTTGAGTGGGGTGGGACTTGTAGGACATCTAGTTCCAGCCACCAACCATGACAGAGTCTCAAATAGTTATGTGGAAAAGCAATCTGATTTCAGACCAGGTCACCAGCTTCTGTATATGCTGTATATATATGTGTACCCTACCACCCTGTCAGAGTGATAGCCTGAGAATGAGCCTTACACAGTGTGACAGAGAAAGAGCGACAGTCTCTTCCATAGACTCAGTTTTGCTGTCAGTGCAACAAAAGTTGCAGCTGATGGTCATCGTCTTTGCAGGAATATGGTATGTAAAACATAGTCTGTTTTAGACATATGAAAATTTAATTCTTACATTAACCTTGATATATTGGGGAATGCTCTGAATCAAAAAGTAATCAGAGTCTTATTTTATTAGTTGCATTTGTCTCAACATTTATCTTTATTCCTGAATCTCGAACACTCTCTATTTGTGTTTTGGGAGTATTTAGAGCATGATGGAGACAAAAAAGTATCGTATTGTCTAGTTTTGCTTTAAATAGTCAACATCTCTGAAATTTAATCCAGATTTCTAAAAGATAACTAGTATGTGATTGCATCATTATGTCCTTCAGAGACCTTGAGAAACTGTGGAATGTAGGGAAGTTAAGAGTTTCAATTTTGTTTTAATGAGATCTGCAGTCCTGAGAAGCCATGGAGATAAGGAGAGAAATAACTGCAAAATAGATGAGAAAAGTAACAGAGAACTTGGAGATAGAAGAGTTTTCATATGAAAGTCTTGGAGAATATGCCGAGGGAAATAATAAGGAACAATCAAAGGGAAAGATCTCGTCTTTGTATTGCACTTTTCTATTTTTGTAAATCAGTGAAAGTCATAATGGAGCTGCACTGGGATCACCATCTGGCTCTGACATCAGATTACGGAAACACAGTGTAATGATGTCCAGCAAGACGTGAATTGAAAATATGCTGAGTTGTTGCTGAATCATTCTTCAAAGTGAAAGTCAGATGAGAGGCAAAGGGGAGGCTATACAATATTTTCTAGTCCAGGATCACCATTACGAGGAGCTTTCACAAACTTCTTCATCAGTTTGTGTTGAAACAGATGCTCTAAAGTTTATGTGTTGGTTGAGGAATACTGTGGTACTTTATTTTGTTTTCCCAGCTGTTTAAAATAAAAACTAAACAGTGCAGCATTTTTCAATTCAGGATTTTTCTTTTCTCTGTCTTTAAAACTGCACTACAATTTAAGTTGCAACACTATCCTGAGATTGACATAAACTGTGACTGTCTTCAAGATCTGCATCTGAGGAAACATCAAAAGATCAAAACTTCTTAACATCTCACCTGAGAGAAATAAAATTCTACAGCAAGCTCTGGAGAAAAATCAGAAAACAAGTATTAAAATAACTAATTCCTTTTAATGGCCTCAGCAATGTCTGGATGATTTCTGAGTTTGTGCTTCTCAGCAAGTGTAATAATTACCTAATGTAAAATGCTTACACTTGTTTTCAGTGTATAGAAAGGAAACACAGAAAGATATTTCTAATTTTTTATGTCAGTAATTAAAACTGTTTGCATTAGAATTATATAGCTTTCTAGGATTAATACATTTTTTTTTCCTATTAGTCAAAAAACTCATGCTAATAATTTTATCTTTACCCCAGACAAACTTTTTGTCTAAGGCTGAAGAAGTCTTTGTTTTCTTGGAAGTCAGATATCCCTTGTTGGTGCACTATTTTACACAATTTAAAAATAAAAAAACTTTCACTTTCAGAGCAGCTGAGGGAAATCGTTGCCCAGAGCTATGGGACACAGTACAGGGGAAGAGCATTTTGGAGTTGCATGCGCCTTCCTACAGGATGTTTACAGGAGCGAGCAGAAGGTGGGAATGGTTCAGTGCTTTGGGGTAGACTAAGCATGGGAAGCGAAAGGGCTCACCCCTTGCAGTCTGGTCACTGCTTTTGGCCAGACACACCCTTCACCTTCTCAACAAAGTTCATCGTGCCTTCTCATAAAACTTAATTTCCAATTCTTTTCCTATCTGTGGGGATCTTGTATGTGCATGCATGTGTCTGGGGTCATGGATGCAACAGCTAGAGTGGGACCAGGGCTTAGAGCCCTCTGTGTCCATGGTGGCAGCAGTTGAGTGAGAGTGAGGGTGTGAGTAAGTGTGCTTTGCACTGTTTTCTGGCTGGACCCAGGTGAATGAAGCAGAAGAAGCCTTGTCAATTTTGGTCCCCTACATGACAGTATATTGATTTACTCTTAGATTATAGCTAATAGATGTCTAGCTCTTAGGATACTCATGATTTCAAACAAATTGTATTTATGTGATTTAGTAGGAAACTCATTACACTCAGCTATAACCTGCTGTTTGCCTAGACCTCCTGTTGTATTTATTGAAGTGTGAATGGGAGTGTACAACCCTAAAGGGACCAGTTTCCCTTTGTTGACTAGAGAGGGCTTCTACACAATAACCTTTGACTTGATACAGAATTTTGGATGGCTAGACTTAGAAGAATTTAATACATAGTAATTTGAATTTCTAAATGATATTCTATTTTGTAATCAGTAATTTGAAGTTATGGTACAAATCTTCCCTTTGGTGTTCACAGGAAGAATGAGCTGAGATCTAATTAAGATGAAGCCACATGAGCCTTGTTGTCTTGTTCCCTTTGTTTCACAAGCCCCTTTTCCTTGACAATAAATCTTTATTAATGAGAGAACACAGAAATTGTGCAAAACTAAGGGAAAGGCCAAAATCTGTAGCATTTCCCTTTCCCTTGTTAATGAAAAACTGCAACAAATGAATGATACTAATTTTGTAGTTTTGTTTTTCTGTAGGGACTTTATGAGAAATGATATTATAGACACCCATGAGAGCACAGATTGTGCAAGAGCTGCAGTGCTCTTGTAGATAAAAACAGTAAGAAGATTCAATGACTTTGCATCTGATGATATGTTGATTTAGGTTCACATATTAGAAAAGTATAGTTTAACAACACCAGAGATTCTAATGTCAAGAAATCCTTGTAAAAAAGAATTTTGGTGTTTGTGCTCACTAATGAACAAGGGCTGGTTAGACAGTAACATAGAATATCATCTACGGTGTTACTTAAGTGTTACAGCTGTGTAGTTTAGATACTTCCTATAAACATCTAGTTCTGTAAGCTCTGCACAGGAATTCATAGAATCACAGAGTGGCCTGAAATTTAAGCACAGTAGTTATTAAAATGCTTATTCTCTAGCTTAGAATTTTAACAATTTAATGGCAATTAAATATAAATTTTAACAATTAAATAAAATTGATCATGATTACAGGAAAGTTTTGAACTACTGTGCTATACACTGCCTTGGTCTGCCACTTTCTGAAAGTAAAGCAGAAAGAAAGCGTATGAATTTTGTAAGGCAAAATGAAGCCTACATAATCCAAGGGGAAATGGTGAGCAAACTACTGCACTGCTTGGGAACACACATATCTATGGGGCCAGATGGGAACCATCCAAAGACACTGAAGTAAGTGATGGAAGCCCTTACCAAGCTGCTTTCAAAAATTTACCAGCAGTTCTGGCTAGACATGGAGGAACCAGCTGACTTAACATTAGTGAATCAGACACCGATCTGCAGGGTGAACTCAGGAAATTAGAGGTCTGTCAGTCTTGGGGCTAGCAAAGACCATGCAGAAGATCATCTTGACTGTCATCGCATGGCACTTACAGGACAATCAGGTGATCAGACCCAGTCATCATGGGTTTAAGTAAAGTAGGAGCTGTCAGACTAACCTGAACTCTTTCTCTGTTCCATTTAGTGGACAAGTGAAAGGCTGTGGGTGTTTAATTGTTGACAGCTGACTGAACACTGGGGAGCCTTCATTTTGAATATTGTGTTCAGTTTGGGATCATCACAAGAAGGATACGGAGTTGTTTGAGCCCACCCAGAGAGGAAAAACAAAACTGATAAGGGTCTAATAAACAAGAGTTATAAGGAGTGATTGAGGGAACTGGGGCTGTTTAGTCTGGAGAAACGGAGGCTGTAGGGAGATGTCATCACTCGACAACTCCTGAAAGGAGGCTGCAACTGGGAAAGTGTGTTTACTCAGAAGACAATTGATGAGACACAAGGTAAGGGTTTCAAGTTGCACCAGAGGAGGTTTAGATTGGTTGTCAGAAGGAATTTCTTCAGAGAAAGGGTGGTTGGGTTTTGGGACTGGCTGCCTGGGAAAATGGTAGAGTCCCCAGCCCTGGAGGTATTTAAGGTATGGATGTGGCATTAAGGGGTGGAACTCAGTAGGTTAGTTTGGTGGTTGGCCTTGATGATCTTAAGGGTCTTTTCCAACATAAATTATTCAGTGTTTCAGCATTTCACTTGTTCAATGAATATGCTTCCTCAGGCTGATAATAAATAAAGTATTTGAAGATCTCACTGAATAAAACACAAATGATCTTAGGAAATGCTTAGCTGTTGACTATCTTAGTATTAGAAAGCAAGTAGCAAATAGCTAACGTGTGCAAAAAATAATATGTAAGTTGGCTTTTTGTCAAATCATTTCTAAAAACGGTTCTCAACATTTGCAGGATCACTCTTATATAATTTTTCCCATAATTATATTTACTCAAAGCATGTAGCTTTGTCTGATAATCTGTATATATCTGAAATAAACTATAATTGTAGACTAAAAATAAAAATTTTCCTCAGTGGTGTTTCAGCTATGAATCTGCATATGTAGACACAAACTCAGGCATTCACAGTATGACACAGTCAAATTATTTTTAATCTAAAAGTAACTTAAACAT
>PPHD01017877.1:923-14837 GCA_002909625.1 Bambusicola thoracicus
CACGACTCCATATTCTTGTTTAACAACGCAGAACTGCTCTAAAACACTCAACCTGGATGATATTGCAACCATTAACTAAGTTTAAATTAGTTTGCTTTCTGCTACCAAAGAAAAAAAAGGATGTGATATTCATATCCCACTACTCCGCATAACTTACCTAAGATACAAATAAGATGACACTCTACAATGACAGTGAAACTAAGCAGACAAAAAAAGAGAAATTGGAATCTCAATGCTTAATAGTTTTCAGTGGAAAATATATACCTCTTAGAATGCCATTCCATTAGTAAGTGTTAATTTGCAAAGAATACCAAGAACTTGCAAAGTTACAGTGTCACATTTGGGAAGGGAAAAAGGAAAACTCTCAATATGGTCATTTTTGAGTAAACCACCGAAAAGACAAAAAAATTGAGCCAAATTTTAATCCTCAAGGTTCAACTGAGAAAACAGAAAACAACTGTATTATCCTCATTTAGGAAAACGTGCACTGCTAGCGTTTAAAAAATACATTTAAAATTGTCCTTTTCAGTAAATACCTTCAAAAGCACAGCAAAAATATCAGCCTCAGGCCCAACACCCTGCACTGCTGAGTGACACCTAGCAAGTCATGCTACATTTTGCCTCAGCTCTTCCACCCAGGACTACTCATTCTCCTTCCCATTCTGCCCATGCCAAATACAGCTCAGAGAGAATACACAGCAGCTATAAATTCTTCTTCCTTGGACGCTCCTCACCAGGGTTTATTTTAATTTCTGAGAGTTTGGTGTTGTGAAGTGTTTGAATATAGAGCTAATGTAAATAAGGTGACCAAGGAACCAATCGATATATCAACAGAAACACCAACTGCTGTAAATATGCAGCTTTTCCTTGCCAACAGATGTTCTGTATCTATTCTTTACTGAAGCTTAAAAATATAGCATTACCCCTGTACACAACACAGGTCGAGTCAACACAGTAACGCAGTGCTAAAGCCGCACAACTTTCTGAAATGAAGGAGAGGTCAAGAAGTAGTCACTTTCCTGATAACACACTTGTACAGCTCATTAAAAAAGAACAACCAGAAAATACTGGTTTTTTACTGCTCAGGCAAGTACACCTTTGTCCCATTTTATTCACATCATTATAGCAATTTGTGTCACGGAACAGTTACAGATTCCAGACTGACAAGCCATGACTATGAGAAAGGTGATGACAGTGAGCCAGCAGTGAGAGTGGAAGGCCTCACCCAGGTACGCCTGCAGACTCCATGCGGTTCGCTAAGGAAACATCGTGAGACCAGACATCGTACTGCCACTTGCGGAGGCCGATCACACCACACAGCACATTCCCAGAATGAATGCCAACTCTCATGTTGATATCCACACCTGTGGCTTCTCTCACCTGCCTGTAGAAGAGAGGAGTTAGAGTATAATTTAGAATTCTGACTTTCTCTCTTCCTTCTGGATATGTATTTGGGTTTAGTCTCATTATATGCTCAGTGCAAAGACAAGAGACAAACTTATGACCTAATGCATAACTATCAAACTAGAGGCAATAATTTTTTTTTTTTTTTACAATGACAACATTAACAATGACTTTATTTAATACCTTTATAGCCTCTACACAATTAAAAAGTCTTCTGTGCTATGCTTACTTTATTGCTTCACACATGTCCAGTCCCATTTTAACACAGTTCCTGGCATGAACTGGCAAGGACACAGGTAGGCCTGACACACAGTAGTAACAATCTCCCAGGATTTTTATTCTCATGCATTCATTCTCCTGAAAAATAATGATTAACATATTTAATGGGGAAAAAAAAAACAAACCAACAACAAAAAACCTGCAAGGAGACTAATGACACCAAACTAGGACTTGTCTACGTTTTGAGGAAGTAAGGCTGTATTCAATCCTGTCTGAAGCAAAACCTACTTCTCATTTTCTGCATTCAAATGGCTGGAGGGTAACAGAAATTACTACTTCAAGTGTTTCTGAAATACAATCTTAATAATTTCTGACTTTACTCTCGGCACTGTTTGCAACTGAAAAACTATGAATTAAATTGTAGCAGTGAAAAACTTTGAAAGAGTGTATCATTTGGAGGATGAAATCTACTCAACTATCTTTTAATATTCATCTTTATTATTCAGGTGTTAATAAATTAATCACTTCGTTCACCTTTTCCTCAGACTTCTCAGGGCAGTGTCATAAAAGCTGCACAGAATTTAGGGAAAGGAATTAGGATGCCTAACCTGGCCTATCTGCATACAAAAATTTTATTTTTAGATTTAACGGAAGAGGAAGTTGGCACACAGTAGAGTTTGCTGTCACTCATCATCAAAGCAGCAGTACAGTTTGGCAGCAGCAAACTTCTGAACTGTGCAGCAGAAGGTACTACTGCCTGTTATTGGCTGAAGAGAGGAAAGAAGACCTCCACGTATTGTCTTTTGTTAAGATATTACTGACAAATTTTAGCTACGAAGTTTACAAGCAGGCCAGGGCTAATTCTGCCTGAGAAGGCTGTGTAGGGTTTGACTGATAAGGGGAGATATCTTAATCAGGGACAGCTGCCGCTCCAGCTGCAAAACCATCTGTGCTGGGGAACAGTCTAGCAGCTCGTGGAAGCAATTCTTCCACCAACTAAAAAACACTGTTATTTACAACCAATCAGTGACAAGTGATCAAACTAAGTTGTTCTCACTCATCAATCCAAGCCTTAAAAGGATATCCACTATTCTCCAACATCCAAAGTCATCCATTAGATTCTAAGTAAACCAGCTTATACAGCCCTGAGCTTCTCTGTTTCAAAGATCAGTGGGTAACCTTGTTAGAGCCGGTAGACTTCAGTATCCAGCCTAGTTTCCAGGTTAGCCATGGGCTTTTATTATGTAGTTTGGAGCCTACAGCAGCCTTACATAGTGGAAAAGATGACAGAATACAAACAAGAATCTCTTCTTATAGCCCAATGAGAGAGCTCGAAGACCTTGACTCGCTAAATACAACTGTTTTTTAAACAGGCCAATTTGCAGAAAGTAGTGAGAAATTCAGATGTATCACTTAAAATCCCAAATCTTTTATCTTCTTGTACCCAAGGAACAGTTGCAAGCAGTGACCAAATATCTTTGACCTCAGCTCCTACTGTAGCACAAAAAGCTGGTGACAGCTAGGATGGCATAACTTACTTTTGTGCATTCTTAATCCCTGCTTTGATGCAGTACAGTAAGTATGGCCCTCTTATTTTCCAGTACTTTGAAGTTCTAACAACAACTGAGCTTTAACTAAATTAAATCCCTGTAGCACAAGAAACTGCAACATGTACCTTTGCAATCTGATCAAACTTTCCAAAAAGTTCATTCAGCATCACTACTAGTTCCTTAGGAGAGCAGTCACTGGCAAGGCGAGTAAATCCTACAATGTCTGCATAGAGAATGCTGGACAAGAACAAAAGGAAAACAAAAAAACAGAGAGCTGAAATATGAAGATGTGTCTATTCCAGTCAGTTGAACATTAAAATGCACTTAATAGAAAGTACCTCAGGCCTTAGGAAAACAACTCCAGAAAACGGGGCTAGGTATCTCAACACATTACAAGTTCAGGAGACATTATCCTTCAACAACAGAAAAGGAGCTCACTTCAGCCTGAAAGTCTGTCTCTGATTTTCAGTACCACTGGACAACATGCACTAAGAAATTAGCAGCTCATATAAATACAAATACCTCTATTTCAACTTACCTAACATTTTCGTGCCTTTTAACATACAGAATGTGGAAGTTGTTGTCATGCATTTGCCTATTATCATTAGTTTCCTTTAGTCGCTCTATGATTGCCAGCTTCATTTCCATAGATATATGAGCTGGCAGTATGGATAAAAGTAAATTTTCCTAAAAGGAGGGGAAAAAAATTAAGGATGTAAAACTCTTCATATACTAATTCTGCAACTGCAGGATTTAGTGACAACAAAAAGGAATTAAAGAGATAAAACCTCTTTACTCAACAAGCCTTTGAGTAATGAATGTCACATTTTCCAGAAAAGACTTCCATTTCAGTACTCAGAAACACTGATTCTACAACTAAGTTGGGGTGTTGCATTCTATTTTCTTCCTTGTGACCTAGATGCCACATCACTCTAACTACGAGACAGAGAAAAGAAAATCAGTATTACTATAATTTCTAGATAAATACAAACCTTCTCCCCCCTGCCCTCAGCCAATCTCAGGATTACATTAGCATTTTCTGATTAAACTTCGGATAAAAGCTTAGTTTCTGTAACTAGTAACCTATACAGTATTAAAAACCCTCAAACAGAGCAAACCAGCAACTGATGCCACTGAAGTAAAACTCTTCTGAGCTGAGCAAGAATCAATCTTTTCATAAACCACTTACATTACTTGCATATTCAGTGCATTGTCTGTTACACTGGCTTTGTCTTAAAAGCCTGTTCTTCAAAGACAGCATGAAACTGCCGGGCAGAAGAGGAATAGAAAAGAGTACTTTTAATCCAGGCAAGGCTCTGCTGCTCCATAGCAGGTCACCACAGAAGAGGAAATGCCGCATGGAGCAGCTACGAGCAGGAACTTCTGATGACACTGCCGGCAAAGCCAGAAGATTGTGTAACTGAGTAAAACTCCGTCTCTTCTGCCTAAAACTTTGCCTCCTTTTCCCAAGCAACTGTGCAGCAGTCCACAGGTGGGAACAAGCTGCCAGGATTGCTTAACCAGAACTTGACACCAAAAATAAATGCCTTAGGATCACAGTGGGAAGAAGGAGCCCATCAAGCACTTCAGTAAACTAGCCCTAGACAGCAGTCTGGCTTGAGACTGCCTCCCAGAAATAGAAACGTCTCCTTTCTCTCCTCCAGTGTTTTATTAATAGGAGAGCCAACTTTGGCGAATAACTTAAATGAAAACAGAGCCCCACTGCATGTAGTGGGGCCACATGATGCTGAGGTGTTACACAGCTTTCAAGGAAGTGATGATGAACCCTGACCTGCAGTTCTTGTATTATCTTCATAGGGAAAAAATGGGTGGCAAAAAGGCAACTCAGAATTGTCTGGCAAATTGCAACACAGCTGAAAAGTAAACTGTCCATAGACTTCAGCTCATCTATACTTCAAACAAGCAACCATAAAACACATGTGGGTTACCACATCACCCAAGGATGTTTTAGTAGCACAGTGCTTCTGTAAGCTGCTTAAATACTTCCCTGGCTGTTGCACAGGGAACAGCTTTCTGCAAGGGTTTTCATGCAGGTTTTTCATCTCACAAGATTAGCATCAGGCTGCATTAGCTGTGTGGCATTCTCTTCTTTTCAATTCTGTCAAGTCAGTCACTCCCCAGCCCCGTCCTTTTATCTAGGAACTTGTGGGCAGAGAACTCAGCTCACATCAGCCATCAGGAGCTGCTGTTCCTCACCCTGCTCACACCG
This sequence comes from Bambusicola thoracicus, assembly GCA_002909625.1. NCBI lineage: Eukaryota > Metazoa > Chordata > Aves > Galliformes > Phasianidae > Bambusicola > Bambusicola thoracicus. The sequence goes on from PPHD01017877.1 coordinate 6,327, forward strand.
GGATAAAAGGAAGGCACGCTTCTTTCAGCTTTGATACTTCCTTACAGTCCTTCCTCAGTAGGAGATTAAAGTTCCTTGCTTACTCTTTAAATACCACTGGAGCTTAGGGATATAAATGTTATCATACTCCAAACTGTAACGTATTATATGATTTTTCATAGAATCATAGAATCGCCTGGGTTGAAAAGGACCACAATGATCATCTAATTTCAACCCCCTGCTATGTGCAGGGTCACCAGCCATTAGACCAGGCTGCCCAGAGCCACATCCAGCCTGGATGTTTTCTCACTTAAGTTTCAATTTTCTCCTAGCAAAAGAAAAACAGTTTCTGAGACAAGAAAATAAAAGAACAAGCAATACTGCAGTATTTCAAAGAAAACTCCTAACAAAGGGAAGCACAAAACTGTCAAAATTACCCCACAAATATTAGTCAGGACATTAAGGACATGTTCTTTTGGGTTACCTCAGGCCAGTCCCATCAACCTTTTGTGCTAGGAAGTTAGCTGAAATAACTGGCAGCAACATCCTTGCTACAAGTACTGTGATTTTCATACAGACAAGCTGCATGGAACAGCTTTCTCCTTTCAGCTTCCTTCTTTTGTTACTAATGGCACAACTTTTATTTTTCATTTGAGGTGGGTATTAGGAAGATTGGCCCAAGTCCTTCTATGAACATCAATCACAAACCTTATAAAAGTGCACCAATTTCAGAAATGAAAACAAGCAAGTCATAGCAAGAACCACTTCACTCACTTGTTGCCTCTTTTCAATCTTCAGTTTCATTCGGACCTGAATGCACTTTAATGTGTATCTATACAAATCCCACGAAGCAACCTGCATTTGGCGTTTGTGAAATGCACCCATCAAATTGCCACAAAGGAAAACGACAGCATTGGCAAGTACCTGCACAAGAGAAATATTTACTTACTGCACAACAGTGATCGATATTTCACCAGTACACTTACTAGACCCTTAGAAGTAACTGATCCCAGGCATCGTTCCACTTTCCCCTCATCCTGTTACACACCAAATGACAGCATTTCCATTGGTTAGGATGTGCCTGGACAACGGGAGCTAACTTATACAGTAACAGGCACTCCTGGGGGAACATACAGCAGTACAATGAAACAACTCTGCTGTATCACTTAACACTTTTATTTGCAGACACCAGCGATTGATTTTGGGAGAATACAGTCCACAAAAGCAAGCATCAGCATGTTGTGTGAAGTCTGACAAATATCTGCACTGAAAGAGCAGGGTGCTGCTTTGAACACACCCTATAAATAAGGGCCAGGAACCCTGATAGGTTCCTGTAGAACTCCCAGGCCCCACTGACTCCCTGGGGCAGCAGTGGCCCTTTTGATCCGCCCAGCAGGCAGTGTCAGATGAAGATAGGACCCATCTGAACAGCACAGATTGGGAAGAAAGATTGTGACAAAGTTTGTCTTACGTTGAGTAACAGTTAAGAACTTCTGCTTCTTCCACTTACATCAGAAAACCAGAACGTATTATAAGCGAAACTAAATACATTATTATTGAAGGCATGCAAAACAGATACGAGCTCATGATCCAAATCCTTGAACTTTGTGGAAGTTTGGAATTTAACCTAAACAAGAGAGTTATGCCAATATCAAATGGTAATATGACTAGGATATTTAATGACTTAAAGTAGCTTTTCCTTACCTGAAACAGAATGGATCTTTTATCTGCATAAGAATCCCTGGATAACACACTTAGCACAATAATATGGGAGAGAGCAGAAAGAACACTAATTATGACTGCATCTCTCATCCCAAAGGGTAGCATGGTATAAACTGTGAAGATTATGAACAGAAAAAACGGCACCTATCGAAAGGGAAAAAGAAACAAAACAGTTAATCACACACACACAATTATGTGTTTAACAGAACTCACTAAAGAAGAAGGAAAGCAGAAGCATCCTTCTCATTTTCAAGCTGAACAATGAAATATCGACATTTCTAAAGCGGAGTTAAAAACATAAGGAAAGAAGAAGCCCTAAAAGCTTTGAGGGAATTAGTAAATACAGATTCAAAGATAAAGAAATTAACATGACGGATCACTTCATTTTTTCAGTTGTCCTTGCCCTTCACTCTTAGCTCATCCATTACAGCTGAAGGTGCACTTTATATATCAAGAACAGTGCACTACAAGGATAGCAAAGCTGAACAGAATGGAATTTCTCACCTTCTCCAAGCTACTACTTTAATCTTAAAAGTACCACATTACTGTTTATTTACTCCATATTTGGTAAAACCAAAAGCCCAAATAATAGTTCCCAATGCTGGCACAAGACAATAATCTCTATTGCAACTAACTAAATATTTAACAGCAGAGATTTTACAGAATGCACAATGTTCTGCTACACTGCTAGGGATTATAAGGAACATCTACAGAAGTTATATCCATATTTATAGATCTCTTATAGCCATTAGTCCACATATATGCAAAGTAACGTCAATCAGAAGAATATACAGCAGTGTTTCTGGCTCAGCTCTATCTCCCCATTGCAGCTCAACTCATGCTGTTCCAGACAGCGGCTTCCTTCAAGGAAGTTTCAAGGCCCAGACTACAGTGAAATGCTTATCAGCACAGATTTCTTTGCTGAGATGGAACGTAACAAGCAAACAAACAAATAAAAGGTTTCATCCAACAGGAGTAACCTTTTAAATGTTCATCTTTACCATTTCATTTGTACCAAAACTTCCTCTACCATACATACAACCCTCATCAAACCATTCTGAATGCTGTGCACAGCATTATGAGCACAGACAAGCAGAGGTTAAACTTCATTTAAGCAGTCGCTTCAATCTGTGATAAATTACGAACTTGCAGTACAATTTTGCAATTTACCTATTTGCTTCTGCTTTCTAATCTATAGTTGCCTTATGTTTTTGGCTTTATATCACCATTATTACCAAAGACAATGATACAAGCCACTGCGCTGCAGCGCTGAAAGCAACATAAGCAAATCTTGCTTTATTACACATTTGTACCTATAATTAAGAACTAGATTTTGTTTTAGTTTTTTTTTTTTTCCTTATGGTGATATCTTCTTTCTTAAATCAAAAAACACTGAATAGCAATTGTAAATACTGGTGCTGGATCCAGGCCATAATACAATCAGATATGGGTTGTTTAACTCATAATTTATATATTTCTTTATCTGAAATAAAGAGGGGAAGGGGAAGAGTCAGTAAAACAAGATAAAAACTCGTTTTTATTTTATTGAAAACTCTTCTGTTTATATTATGAGAATTTAGGAGGAGTTTCCTACAGATTATGGTATTTTTGGCATCACAAAATCTCCCGTCTTCTGATCAGAGATACCAAGTAATGAACTTGAACCGCACCCAGCCCTGCTAGGACGTGTCATTAATTCTTATTGTTCACCTCTCCCACTGAAGTGAAAACATACTGTCTAGGGCACACCCAGTTCCAGAGGCCTTTACACATTTCTTGAACACCACTCTGACACACAGAAATTAATAAAAGCTAGCATTATTAATGCAAAAGTCTCTTAAAAAATGAACATGTAAATATTAAGTTTTAATCTGCTTACACAGAAATAAAATTACAACTTAAAAGACACAGTTCCTAAATAGAAGTGTGCAATTATCCAATCTTCCTAGCTGAACCGTATCTTCAGTTATAAAAGCACACTAGATCTCAGAAAGCTAGTTCTATGCTGTTATAATGTTCAGAAAAATTAAGTGCACAAGTAGATCCACACATAGTGACCACAGGTTTTATGGTAAATACTTGAATAACTGGGAAATAATTGGGAAATGCATACCTGTTCCCATGCTGAAAAAGAATCTTCTCGTTCAAGAAGAGGAATGTAACCTATCGTTAAGAAGCAAATCCAAATTGTAACTCCAAATAACGTTAGCCATCTCCGAAATAAGGATTCGATACATAAAAGTAAGTACATGACTGAAAATATGACAAGAACAGCACATACTGCAATAATGAAGGCAAGATGAATACGTGCTTCCTGAAAAAGCAAAAGAAAGCATTATGTTTGCTCCAACTTTCTCCTTCAGAAAAAAAAAACGGAAAATTCATCTGTACTCTCCTGGAAACAGCTGAGACCAGAACTCAGGTTAGCGTACTTTAAAAGCTAAGCAGTCTGGCTGCAGCAGCACTAATGCTTTCTGGTATTGATACATGCAGAGATAATAAACAATCCTGAAGATATCCAGTCTACCCAGCTTCACCTTTTTCATTTCCTGAACTAATCTTTTTGTTGTTGTCTTTTAAGATAAGTTATACTCCTGATAAATGCATTTAAGGAATTCAAGCTTTGCTAAAAGTGGTGTAACAGCTCTTTTCCAAGTTTTACAGAGGATGACTTGCAACACGTATGAATATTGTTGCTACTCTCCTTTCTTAAAGGAATAAAAGCTAAACAGTTTACAAGTGGTACAATTAAATCTCTTTAGCAATTAACCTAAAGACACACTCTCACGCAGCACTGCATTTGGAAAGCAGTGTTAGAAGGCAATAAAGGACTGTAACAGCTTCCTCAGCACTCTTTTACAACATTATCTTAAGATCAGCTCCCCTTTTTTAACTGCTGTTAACTGAGATTACTTGAAGAACATGAGTTTTTATTTTAGTTTCTTTTTTCTTAAAAAAAAAAAAATCAGAATCATAACATGCTACACAATCACAAATTTCTTTAAGCTGCATCTCTCCTATGCCTACAGTATCCCTGCACTTTGCTGAATGAATACCGATCAATACTCACATCTTTGACAAAAAAGATTATAATTAGTGTAGCCCAGAAGATGATTGCAATGAAGAGCAGCAGTAGCAGGAGTGGAAGCTGCTGGCTCGTATAACGGTACTTCTCATAGAGAGGGTCTGTGATCCTGCAGTCATCGCTTTCACTGAAGAAATATTTACCCCTAGCTGGCATTTTACCCCAGGCTGGCTGCTACTTCTCTCAGCTGCAGTGCACAGAGCAGGACAGAGCTGGAACTCCTTCTTCACAGAGATTGTCTGACTTGCCACCGTCGCCTCTGCAATCCGTAGCCGCACTGAGTAACCTGGGCTCTCCGGCTTGACTTCTCATGAGCATGAACTTCAGATTTCCAGTGCTTCCAAAAGCGAGACAGTTGGTGTCCCCCAAACCAGGAGTTTCACGCATGAGTCTCTAAGTCAATGCATATTTATGCTGCTATGATTTTTTATGGCTTTTTTTTTTTCCTCTGCTTTTTTTTCCCAATTCTTAATTTGCAGGACTTCTTTCAGCAAGCTTGAATTTTACTTCCTGGGATGAACTCTGCAGAGAGAAGATGCAATTAAATTAATTGACTTCAGCTGAATGGACGCGGTGTTCCCCAAGAAAAGTGAAAAGCACCTTCTTTCACACTGTTGTGATTGAAAAGAAAATGAGAAAATGATACAACCCTGCCCAAGCCAAAATTCACTCAACTATATTAAAAAAAAGATACTTAGCCTCAAGCTGCATGCATTGCGTTCATCTCCAGCTAATGTTTCTGCGGCAATCGGTGTGCTCTATTAGCAATGAACATTAAGGAACAAACTGTATTGTTAATTACTAATGACCAATGCTTTCCAAATAGATTTGTGAATATAACTCGTTCCGTGCCAAAAGACTTGCAGCAAAACAAAAGAATGGGGGGATGGGATGGGGGGAAGCATGAAAAACAGGCTTTCAGGAGAAGTTTTATTAGAACTTGATAACAGGACGGCGGCTGCTTTGTCACTTGACTGCCGTCACCATGGTGCCTATTTATCTGGGGAGAAAGAACCAGCTGAAAGGAAAGCCAAATTCCAGCCAGTTACTGTCAAGAGACAAAACGTTTAGCCACACGTGTTCACACTGCATTCACACTGCAATCAGGAGTGGTATTAAGGAAAAACAGTCCCAGAAAGCATACTGAATTATTTAGCCTATGTAAACACAGCCAAGCAGTAACATACCACTCTTTTACTAACAACCAAGACAGAACAAATAGATATACCATACTGAGACTGGACAAAAATAAAAAGTGAACTTCCGCAGAAAAATGAAAAATTCACCTCTTGCTTGCATTAATTATAAAAAAGAGAAAGAGTATATTGCACTACTTCCATTTGTCACAGAACCATGGAATCATTCGGGCTGGAAGGGGTCCTTAAAGGCCATCCAGTCCAACTTCCCTGCAATGCACAGGGACAACTGCAGCTCCATCAGTGTTCAGAGCCCTCTCCATACCTGAGTATCTGCAGGGATGGGGCAACCTGTGTCAGTGCCTCACCACCCTTAGCATTAAAAAAAAATGGTTTTTTTAATATCCATTCTAAATCTCCCCTCTTTTAGTTTGAGACCATTTCCCCCTTGTCTTATCACAACAGACCCTGCTAACAAGTCTGTACCAGAGTAACTTAATGTACATATTCAAAACTGAAATAAAATAGAAGACACTCTTCAGTACATCTTTCCCTTGTGCTTAATGGTACACCTGATATCCCACCTGTACTTGTTACTACTGAGCTTTCCTTTGTAATAAGAAGGTCTCCCACAGCTCAACTGGAAAAATAATTCTGGCACATTCATTATTGGCACATGCACCGTAATGCTCTTTTGCCGTGTGTGTGAATGCATCATAAAGATCATTGACAGCCAAAGTAAAGGAGATGCCAAGAGAAAATCAAAATATTCACATCGTGCTCTAATATCACATTATCCATACCATACAGGTGGCTGCTAAACTGCTCTGCTCTAGCATAGGCCAGCTCCTTCTTCAGAAAAATGCATCAGAAGTTGCAGATGGTGGGAAGGATTTTCATCTGAATTAGCCTTTCAGTGGGAAAGGTGATACGTTGCTGCCAGTGGGAAGGTTTCAGCTGTAACTCTCTCCAAAGGCAGAAAACTCACTACTCAGAAGACAGATTTCTTTATTATAATTGCAGAAATCTGATGTTTATGATAATAAATATTTTGTGATGCCTTTTCTTCCTCCTCCAACCTGCAAAACCAAATCTGTTTTCTAAAAATAACTGTTAATTGCTACATAGTCATACACTCACAATTATGAGGCACCCACAATCCTGGCTGGGGCTGCTGACTCCAAAATCCAGGAAAAATGAGTTCACAGTTTTCGCTCCGTAATTTATTCTTCTGACCACCTCCGTGAAAACAAACCACCAGGGACAGTCCATCCTACAGTTCAGCTGTCTAATTAGTTCTAACATTAGTTCAAAAGATGAAAAAGATGTTAAATATTAACTTGGAGCTCTCTCTGAATATTAGTAAAGAGTTTTACAAGACACGAAGTCAGAGACACATCTTGTCAATGACTTAATTGCTTTTAATACTACAGAGAGTGCTAGCCTATCAGTTCATTTATTCCTTCTCTGATACTCACTGCCATGCACGTCATTATGATCGAGGCCCGGGTCACAGCATTTTCTTCTCAAAAATTCTATGAAGTAAAAAAATCCCAGAGCAATGCTTCACTGGTTTAACAGAGATCTGCAGTGCACTACAAAAACTTGGAGATAATTCAATTCTAGACTTGATTCAGTGAGCACCGTGTCCACTGCCACTCCCAGAGCCCTGCTGGAGAAGAACCACACAGCAACTTTTGCTCCTCCAGCACAAGTTAAATACTTTGAAATTTCCAGTTTCTCACAGTACAAGACATTAGCTACTCGCAGTCCAGAAGTCAGCTCTATGTGACTTGATTTAAAACACAAAAACAAACATTACTGATATTAAGTTAAATTACTGGAAAGAATTGATTAAAAAACAAACCTTCTGTTCAAGAAACTGACAGACCTGGCTGGAAGTCCCCACTTTAGGTGCCTTTCCTCTGAATTCTTTCCAAAAGCCACCTTAAAACACAGAAGACAGACTTGGGAGAAAATCAAATTCTAAGAATTCTGTCTCACAGGTGACAGCACATCACCACCAATGGAAGGCACTCCTGTTTAAGTATTTGGGGATCACATGAGCACTGTTCCTCACACTATCACTTTTACTTTTTTAGGTCAGTTTCTTGGAGATTTGGTGTTCTCACACCACAAGAGAGGCGTAACCCAGAAATGGTGACAGACCACAGAACCCAACAGCACTCCCAGAAGTACCAGCAGCAAACACAAGCAAGCCAAGCAGGGGCCAGACCCGGAGCTCTGGTCATCACCTTAACAAGAAAAAAGCATCCTTTCTTTGGAAGTCCTTCCTTCTGTTCTGGAGAATTAGAAAGGAGAAGGAACAATCTGTCAACGCAATTATTTTGTTATATTTGTGTATAAAAAAAAACAAACCCAAAGAGTATGGATTGGAAACTGCACTGAGAACTGACAAGAATGCCTGCAGAAGAAATACACAACATTCAGCCAGATCCAGATGAGCTCCAGACATGTGCATGCCAGTTAATGCAACAAACACCTGCTCAAACAAGACAAGAAAAACAAACAAACAAACACAAAAAACAGCAACAGAAGACCCACCACAGTAAGGTACCTTCCAGAACC
>PPHD01017879.1:4242-14836 GCA_002909625.1 Bambusicola thoracicus
TCACAGGATGCCTTCATTATATGGCTTTTGATTGACTTGAACAGGTGTTTAGAGGGCTAGACAGGAATGGAAAGGGTTAAATTTGGCTTGGTCACAGAGCTCCAGGCTCTTAGCAGTGTCACTGCTCACCTTCTGTTCATCCATCCCCACCCACAACCCCTCCTGCTCTAATCAGCAGGTCCAGCATCACAGCAACCACATGGATGAGGACTTAAAAAGAGCATTTACAGCATCACTGAGCCAGGAAAGCAGAGTAAGACAGAGTGTTCCCAGAGTCTCGCTTCTCAATACACTGCAGTTTTGCTGCAGAGCTCCCAGCCTTGCTCACACTGACATCAACTTAACCAAAGCCCTTGAACAGACCCTACCAGCAATTTTATAAGCACAGTACCTAAATGCAGGCAGCCTTACCTGAAAGGTACGACCTCCTGAGCGCTTTCCTCTGGTTCCTGAATTCTGCCTGCAAATTCAGAACTGGAATTTTCCTTTGTCTTGCCCATGGTGTATAAGCTTTGGAGCTGGATGCTCTTCCTGCAGCACACGAGATGAGAGTACAACTCCACGTCCTCTGCATGGGGAGGTGTACTTCCTCTCCCCCTGACCTTTTCCTCCTTCTCAAGCGGCTCTCCAAGTTCTTCAGCTGCACTTTTGTCTTACCCTCCCAGTTTGTTTCAGAGCCCCAAACTTCTTTTGTTCTTCCAGCTCCGGCTCCGTGCTGCTGCCGTGATCTCAAGCTTTTGATGAAAAACAGACTATCATGGCCTTCATCCTCAGCTGCATGCTTTCAAGTTTAGGCCCCCATCTGCTGGGAAGATTCAGGTTAGGCATATAGCACTGCCCAAAACGTAATTAAGTTTCTTTGCCTCGGACCTGCTGAACCCAAAGACTGTTTTCTCTGGCACCAGAGGCCAATTTACTCGAGATAAATATTAAGCAATCAGGAATGTTTTACTTTAGGAACTACGAATTCAGAACTCTTTCCTGCAGCTGCAGTCACACCCCTTGTGCCTGCAACACTGAGCTAATTAAAACAAATAATAAAAACAAAACAAAAAAAAACTCAGTGGTATTTTCTTAATAGCCATAAAGCAGCAGGGCACTCTGTCAGCCACACATTCACATCATTACTCCATCTATGCCTCTTGACGAAGGCCTTCCAAACTCAGAAAGATTAGCCAGCTGTCAAAAGAAGAACAGTAAGTTCTTCCCTTTGCAACCCTTATTTGATCCTCGTTCTCCCTGGGGAGCAGCTCAGGCCTGGCAGAGCACCACCTTTCAGTTCGTGCCCCAAGGCTCTGTCACATGTTGGAAATGTCCAAGCCCTGTCTGTTTGTCGCAACTCAGACCTTCCACATAGTAAAAAAAGAAAAGAAAAATCTGTAACTCTTCCAATGTTTCAACAAGCAGAAACAGTGAGCCACAACAAGCACGGCTGCCCATCCACGTCATCATGATGTTTTTTGTACCTGAAAAAATGAAATCACTTAAAATGAGCAAGGGGCACCAACACAGCCATTCCAACAATCACACTGCTCCCTTCATCTGAGGAGATGGCAGACAAGTTGAGCTTGTGACTTACTTGTCTGGTAACTCTGATGAGAGTGCTAAGTCCATATAAGCTTGGTTAAAATACAGTATCCAGAGACAGAGCAGCCAGCTGTTCCCTCTCCTCTGTACCCATTCCATGGGTGAAAATCCAAAGCAACATTTTTTCTAACAATATGTAAAGAAAAACAAAGATTAAAATCAGGGCAAATATCTCCATCCACCGATGTCACTTTCCAAACCCTCATTAAACTCCTCAGTAAGCAAGGTCAGACCGCATCTATCTTCTATTCACAAACACAATTTATTTCTGCTTGCTCACGGTCCCTGCCTGGGGAGAGCACACCCAAGCAATCAACCTTTTACTCCCAGCTCCTGACCCCACTGCCTTCTCCCATCCTTTTACATTCCCAGCTCTTTGCCGCCTGATCCAAGAGATGAGGCAATGGCATCACACCATCGTGCAAAAGAAATTGCCTCCTGCCATGTTTGCTATCTGCCAGAGTACATCTGCAGCTGGCTGTCCTCCTCTGCTCTGTTGCTGATGTGCACAGCTACACTTGCAGGGCCACAAGGTGCAGAGCTCCAGAGACTCAGAAACAACTACAAATATTTATGAATGTGATGGCAGGGAGGGCAGACTTGCTCTGGCAGGCAGCAAACACGGCAAGATGCAGTTTCTTCTTTGTGAAGGCATGATGCCACTAGATACATACTCAAAGATTTCTTGAGAAGAACCCAGGGTCTTGACCTCTCCTTGGCACCAGTGTTTTTGGTGATGTACTGGTGTGCCAAAAGAAAAGAAACCTCCTGTGGCAGTTTTCCTCCGGCCCACAGGTGCAACATCTCAGCAGGCTGTCAGGCTCCCTTCATTTTAACAAAAGCCTTCAGTCTCCTGATGTTTTACAAGGGTTCGGAGAAACAAAATGTGAGCTAGTTAAACATGCAGTGTACACACTCACCGCACTCTAAGCCAAAATCACAGAAAGTTTGCACAGCCTAGTAGCTCATCCTGCCAGTTTCCTCCATCACAGTCTCTGCTCTATTGCTTTGACTCACCCCAGGCGTGCATCTGTGTGCATGCTCACACCATGTCTGGCACGAGGAGGCTTCAAGGCGAGTTGGGCACCTGAAGGAAGAACCCAACGTACGTGAACAGCACAGGGCTCACGCCTGAGGATTCTTCCCAGTGTTCAGCCAGAATTTTCCTTCAGCTAATTTGAAACTCATTCTCCTAGAAGACCACCCAAAATGCCTTTACACGGTTCATGTCACATCATAATTGTCTGTCCAGACTTAATTCTTTTGATCTTCCTGGGTCAATCAAGTATCTCTGTTCCCAAGGCATTTTTGATGCTTCCCGCATACAGCAGCCTCCTCCTGCCTCAGCCAGCCACAGAATGCCAGGCAGTGTTACCGTGGCACATTCCCACAGCCAGCCCTGTGAGGAGCAGAGGGCAGCCAGCACAGGGTACTGCTGTCACCACAGTGAGGTGGCTGGGTCAGCTTTAAACAAGCTGCGCTGGTTAGAAGGCAGTGGAACGTCCAGGCAGAACTCACCAGGAAGACGGGAGCCAGTGCTGAGTTCCTTGCCTACTGCTGGGCTGCTTTAGAAATTTCAGCTAGGTAACGTCTGCCTGTGCTGTGCTACAGCTTGCTGTTTTATTACCAAACCCATTCCCAAACATCACTTCTATTTCCCACACCCTGGGGGAATCAGAGGCAGGGACTGCTACAGAAGGAAAAACAAAACGATGAGGACAAATGACAACATTCAGCTAATGTATATAAGCCACCACCATCAGTATTGTACCTCCTTGTTACACAAATTTCACATATTGCCAGTTTCTCCCAACACTAAATAGGCGCAGAGCACTATTTTGTATTTAAAAAGAAATGTAAAGTGTATAACGGATGTACTGTATAAAATAACAGAACGTTACAGACTGCACAATACCTTGCCAGGCAATGACACTTCTCCAATGACACTTCAGCAGGATTTTCACAATGTACCAAAACCCATCAGTAGCCCTGTATTACCACCTTTTAGCAATGCCTTTAGGCTGCTCTTGCACACAAGTCATCACCGCCCTATTGTTAGAACCAGCACGCTCTCAGTATCAGGAGCTGAGTTTTGGATCTGGGGGTGTTTCATGCTGCCTTTGTGCTGATGCAAAGGATGCCATAAAGCAGAGGGAGAGAATGCTTGTGGCTCTCAGACAAGATAACATCTAAAGAATTGATGGAAGAAATCCCATACCACTGTAGAATATCAATTGCTTTTGAAAAGTCTACAGATGATACTGATAATTAATAAACTCTTATACTATGCCATACCGAACCATGAGCTACCTTATACTAGCTGCTATACAGACAGGTAGGTTCCTATTCAGAGGAATCCCACTTGTTATGACATTTGCTAAAAACAGACAAAAACCCCAAAGAAATGTTTTCATCTCTTTTTAGAATATGCTTCATCTGAACAGATTCCTTTTAGGGAAACAGCGCTCCATTAGAAACTACTTAAACTTGCAGACACCTTCTAACAGTGGTACAGTGTGAAGTATCCACAAGAAACCTTCCATCTGGACAAATTCAGTATAGACCGCTGACAGCACTTACAGTACCGCTCTCTTCAACCATCATTATAAAAATGTCTGTCTCCAGATTGGGCGTTTTATCTCAGGACTGGCCAAGGCTAATGTATGCAGGACAGATACTCTTTTTGCTCATGGTCTAGTGGGAATACTCTTAAGCAACTCAAGTTTGCTGTTTGATACCTAGAGAAATGTGACAGCCAACATACCACATGCTAAAATGTCACTCTTCAGAATGCAGGCAGGATTTGATTTCAGTTGGTTACTGTTCTTGCTCTCCCCTGATCCTGAATAGTGACACTCTGTAAACCTGAGATACTTTTGGCTTGAGATACTTGAAAACAGAAATCAGCATTATAGGAGCTGCTGTGAGTATAACAGTGCTGTCACATCAACCTCCTCTAGGAAGGGTTAAGTGCCAGGAACTGAAAAGGGAGGGAGAATGACAGAGAGAGGAAAGGAAGCCAAAAAACCCAAAACAAAAGAGAAGGAGAAAAGCCACCAACCACTAACCCTCCCACCCCTAACAGCAAAAATAGATCCGTGCTCCATAATATTATTCCTCAGAATATCTTCCCTAAGAATTATTTTTCGCTTATAAATGGATATATCTTTAACAATAACAACAGTGTTTATCTTTGTTATCACATTGCCGGTGAAAACACACGGCCAGTTTGAATACTTAATCTGCTCTCCAAACGGATCTTTAAGCTTTCACAGCGGTTGGCCCAAAATGTGCATCTGCCCTGATAAAGTGCAACAACATATTTGGTGGAGATTTAACTACCGTACATTTTACTTGGCAAAAATGTGGAGTCTTATAATTGAAATTGCTTATAATTCAGTAATCTACATACTCCTTAAAATGTCTTTATTACTCAATTAAGTTCATAATGAAAGAGAAGCAGTTCACAGAAATAGCCTGTTAAGCTCAGAGCAGAGAACTCATACGTGAAGACAGACAGATACTTGCAGGAAGAGATACGCAAGCTCACCCCTACTGCACTGTATGTGTAGAGTGACTGCTTTCTGGAAGTACCTGTTAATGTTCTCAGATTACCAGAGAAGCACCCGACAGACTTCTGGCATGGCTCTTCTTAAAAATGCACCTCCAGGATTCATCCACTGCACAGTATCTGTAGAGTTTCTGTGTCACTCTCCAGAGTTTCACCATCTACATTTGGTCCAGTTGCTGCTGTCTGTACTACAAAGATAGAACCAACTAATTAAATTATTAGTTCTGAATCCTGCCCTCAATGTGTCCAATAAACCCTCAGTTATGGCAAACCCTGCCCATTTTCATTTTTGGCAACAGTATGCGTTATCAAAACTTGGCAGAGATGCTGACATCTAAAAATATGCTTCTGAGTTTTGACTGCTTCACTGTATTTCCTGAATGCTTCATGCCTGCAGTTTTCCCTCTCTGAATCACACAGCTCATCCATGTCAAAACAAATTCAGCGCCTATTAATTTCCATTTGTCCGTTCACTCAGTTTCTCAGCACCTCCAGCAGACAAGGGCAATGCAATGGCAAGGTCTCGGGGTGCTAACGTGATATAAAGGAGAAGGTGACACCATCTCCCCTCTGCAGTGTGTGCATTCAGCACCTTTCTGATAGAGTAAAATATAAAAATCATAAAGCAGATGTATTCTTCTAGCCTTGAAAGAGCTCTCCCCTGAGTTCACGGACTTAGAAATAAAGACAACTTTATTTCATAAATATTGAAGAGCTGTCACCTTTGAAGAAAACCTTTTCAAGAGAAGAACTGCAAAACAAGAACAAGCTTATTTTCAAGTGGCAGGAGACAATTCCTAAGGAAACTAAATGGGTGCATCTCACACAGCACTACGCATTTAGCTAGAGCTCCACTTCTTCACCATCCACTTTAAAAATTGAAATTGAAAAAAATTAAGGTGTTTTCTAGTGTGGAGTAACGCAATCTCTCACAGGAAAGCTCTCCATTTGTATAAAACTATTGCACTCCGTCTCTCAGCCAAATTAAACTCAGCTCCGCTTTAATAGTAATTCTGATTTATGATGCTTCCTTATTACAATCAGAGTGGGTGTATTTTTCCACGAAGCAGCGCTGGCACAGCCACAGAGGAAACGTACTACTTATCAACACACTTCCACCCTTACACCTGATTAAAGCAGCTGTGTCAATCCGTGGTTTCCACTTTTGGGAAATGAGGTGGGCAGCACAAGCTTTCAAACAGCCAGACACCACTTGGCACTGCAGCTGCTTGCCAGTGGGAAGCTCTGCTTGCCTGCTGCGAGAGGCTACTGATCCAGCCCAATGTCTGAACAACATCTAACTTCTGCAAGAGAGGTTCTTAATTTAATTAAAAATATCTAAAACCAGACAAAAGGCAAGAAGAAAGGCTGTCAGTATATGTATACAGTTTGATCTTTGAATATATGAGCTCATTGTGGACCTGCCACTGAAACAGCATGCAAGCTCTCAGTCCTCCTGAATGCACACTGCCTGTAACACACAACAGACAGCTTCTCTCCCTACCTCACACATTTACTCTGCTCAATAGTAGCACCTTCTCATCCCCATTCTCATATTTTGAAAAGGTGTTTGGTTTTTGGAATTAACTTTTCATGTTCTTGGATTACCAAAGAACTGTCCAAACAACCTCTGACATGGTTCTTTGACAAAGCACCACTCTAGGATTCCTTCTGTAGCCCGTTAATAAGAGAGGGTTAAAGCCTTTGGCACTTGATGAACGTGAGTAAAATCTTCCTCCCAGAAATCCTAAACACTGTTAGATGAAGAGTTTTGCTTTGTCTCTACCTGTCCTGCCTGGGGCAGTACCCTTCTGTTGCATACATGATTCCCAGTCAGTATCTCTGTGACAGCCACAGCTGTAAGCTACTGCCGTTATATTTATATTGTTAGGTAGTGTAACAAACAGGTAAGCGTACAGTTCTGGATCTCCACAGAAACAACAGGATGATTTAACCAGAGGTGCTATAATTCTCTGCTTACAAACCATACTAATGGAGTACTAAGCAATGAGTACATAGTCCTCATACTTGATTGCTGGACATACTCAGTTACAGGTTTATCCCAGAAAAACACAATACATTACAGTTAGCAGAAGTAAATTCACTGAAGGCTTTTGAAAAATCAAACACCTTGAAACTGCATTCATATATTACATAATGAATGTAATGTATTTATTGTTCTAACTGCAACAGCAACCCGAAAACCAATTGCAGTTGGATCTCACCTGAACATAAAGTAAAACACATCCATCTCCCAGATGCTTTTTTAAAGAGTGCACTCAGGAGTACAGTAGAAAAAGACCCAAAGCTTTGATTAAGCCACTTAAGCAGTCTCAACTCAGTGGCAGAGGCAAGAATACACTTTCAGTCTCTCCAAAACACTTGCTCATGTTGTCTCTCCAGTTAGAAGAAAAGGAGGTGAAGCTTAGCATCTTCAGCTCAGCACAGCATGAGAAATTAGATTCTAACAGTTCACACAAACATCATTTCATAGTGCATGAGGAAACTTCAACACTGCTCCTTAATATCCACTCTATTATGGTTTCATGCTCAGAGAACTCTGCCAAAATCATCGTATCAAATGAGAAACTATTACTTCACCCCACCGACTTGTGCTAAAATACACCCCCTGAAATACACTTGAGAAATGTCATAAATGCAGGTACCCAAAACCTGCAGAAATAACAACCCCAGGGAACAAAATGAAGGAGATAACAACAGCAGAACTGACTGCAGGAGCAGCAGCATATCAGAGCAACGACAGAAAATCAAGTCTAACAACGTACAGAAGTCACGCAGAACATACATGACTGCTATCCTATTAAAAAGCAGGAAAGAGAGAAATCAGACACTAGAGCACACTGCCAAGTTTCCTCCTACAGTTCAGTCTTTAAGTTTCTAGAAAAAAAACCACTGTTATTTACTACCAGCTTCAGAGTCTCATCTTCTAGTGTTCCTATAAGGGCAGACTGGATTCAAACAGTCCTTTCTTACACATTTTTAACTACCATGAATACTAGTAAGAGACACAAGGAATGAGACATATCCAGAAAAATCCCAAAGACAGTAAGGGAAACAGCAGAATATGAAAGCTGGATAAAAAGAAAACCCTAGCCTGATAAAATAACAAAATGCTGCCATTGGTAATACACCTAATAAATAGTAAATAAAATAACTGATGGTTGCAAAAATGGAGACAAAGAATCTGAAAAAATCTGCTACATTATAACAAATAAATTGCTTATTTCTCAGAATATCCGCACGTGGAGTGTGCTACGGTACCACTGTCACGTAAAGCGACTGTCCACACAGGCACAAGTACCTATCTGATAGTCTTTTCTTTTGCATGAAATGTGCTGCACAGCATACTTCAAATAGTTTCTGAGAACGTAGGCTGTTGGCTCACTGAAGGAAAAGCGTCCCTCATTCACGCATGGCTGTGCCCAAGATTTCACAAAGAGGCCATATCTACCTGTAGGTCTCTACAAAGCAAACATCAGCTTCAGTAAAGGCAGTAAACACATGAATACCTCTTAAACAAATAATTACACTACCCCAATACTGGGAGAACGGACGCATTCCAGACTTACACTCAGCTGAGAGTTTCTGGTAACAAATTTGTTCAGCAACACTTGAAGCTAATCCCTTTGTTCTTGGTACACTGTAAGTAGCTCCTATACATTCTCCATGGGTAGACAGATCCTTATGGTCTACCTGTTATAATTACAAGTCTTTTGAATACTGAAGAAAGATCTCAATTTACTTATTTATTCTATAAATTATAAATATACGTATGTATGTATGTATGTATGTATATGTAATCTTCCACAGTGACTGTACACTCTGAATGCCTTCATAAACATTTTATTTGACCTTCCAGTCTCTGGGTTCTCTCTTAGCCCCTCCTTCCCTCTAAATGGCTCTGAAGTTCTCACCCTCCCAAGAATATCCGCCAGCAAACCCTGCCAGCACTGTCAATATTCTCCAACCTACTGATATCTCAAGAAGCCCACAGGGAGCTCTGAATCTTTTGGAGTAAGCTGCAGTAAACTACTCTTCTTAATTAAGCATAATTTTGTATAATGAATCTGCAAAGAAAGCATTCATTTACCTTGCTATCTCAGATTTCCCCTGAGAAAAGCCTTACAGTTCAGACGATGCCCAAGTCTATCGGTATGAATCATCACACCTTAATAATGCAGCCTGCAAGTACAAAGAGTTTCCCACACACTCATTCTAATGAAAACAGAACAGCTGCGATACACACCACGCGCATCAATCCCAACCTTAAGCAAAAACAAACTCTGACAGAAGACAGATTGGCTCTAGAGAATATCATCATCACTGAGACTCTGAAGGCATCTCCAGAAAGACGTCCTCCTCCAATAAACAGATATTAGCTTTGGTCTCTGCTGAAGTGCTTCTTTGTTCTTGACTAATCAGCCATGAGTTCTGGATAACTGTATACCATTCTCCAACAAACTTATTTGGCTTATTTTTATAAGGCACAGTGGCATAATGAGTCAACTATATGTATATAATAAGCTCTGTAGTGAATTGTGATTCCAAAAAGCACAGGAATTACTGCTGATCTGGCCAGTATTCACTCTTAATAGCTGCTGTTTGTACAGGTGAGAGCATCTTCTGGAAGGACTGTGGGTGCAAGGCTAGCTGCTTTTAGAGTAGACTGTCGTCTACAGCCATCCTACTACAACACAGGGGTAGCTGTGCTTGAAAACATACAGAAATAGAGAATATTACATGCTACTACCTGGTTTGGCAAGGACACCAGCGTATCAGAGATCAGCAGGTTCATGCTCTTCAGTTTGTTCAAGACATAGATTTCAAGTTTTGAGGAGATAAACCTGAAGAAATGCAGGAAATATGAAGTTCAGATTCTCCTTCCTTCCTTCTCCTGCATGAGAGTTTCAAACTTGATTTCAGACAATCTGCCAGTTATGGTTAATTGCCATATCATTATGTTTGGAAGTATGTACATGTCAAAAAAATAAATCAGTTACCTCTTGGAGTAATAGATAACACAGTGCACTGCACACACTTTCTAAAAGTATCATTTCTGCTTTCAGGACCACACACACACCTGGGAAGACAGGTATAGGAGGCAGGTAAATGTATTATATTTGCATTATATGAAAACTGGGTTCTTACAGGACAGGCCTGAGAAGGAACCACGGATGGGGCTGAGCACTCTGAACGATAATTCCTTTCCAAATTTTGCAATTTTGACTCACCCACTGACTAATCTGTACATAACATCTGTTATACTTTATTACCTCTCTTCTGCATACTCATTTGTTTTGTATGTACTATGTAAGTACTGTGAGCTTCCCAAGCTTTTAATCATCTTGGTGAAAATAAAATAATTTCAACTTCCTTAATATTTCTCTTTTTAAAGGTAAAATAAAAAACAGCTTT
>PPHD01017880.1:0-14836 GCA_002909625.1 Bambusicola thoracicus
ATTGCCACAGTTAGTCTAACATCTCAAATTGTTTTTAAGTTGTTCTCAATTAATAACTCAGTCCTGCAAGGTGAAGACAGCAAAAAATACTAGTGCCTCAAAAATGAGCAGTTGCATTTTGATAACATAAATACACAGAAATACATTGTTCTGAAGATTCTGGGGTACAAAGGAACATTACTAAAGAGTAGTAGTATCTGATCTGACTCAAATTAATCTGTGAATGATATGGTCGTGATCTAAAAAATGTTGAATATAATATTGAAGTATACATGCATATTTATAACATAATGTATAATCTGACCATTTATCCCAAAACTCTAACACTGTATGGAAGATGCAGATTTTGCTCTCTGTTATAAAGGAATGGGTCAGTCTGCAAGTTGTTGAGAAGATAAAAAATCTGAAGCAAAAGTGGGGTGTCTGAATTCAGGATGGCCACCCACAAACAACACAGCACCCTTTCTGAAGCCTTCCTCTCTTCCCAAGTCATTTCAATTTTGTTAAATTTCCATGTTCAAAGAAACAGTCCCTAAAATCATCAGCCAACATACCTGGTACTTATGACTTCTTTCCATAATAACATTTGTTAAAATTCAACATTAAACATTATTGTTCTTAATATAAAATGCATTAAGCACATATTTGTTCTACAGATGAAGATGTGTTCCCTGAAAAGGAAAATGTATCATGGAAATGAAAAAGTAGAAATAAAATGCTTTTGACTTGGTGCTTTTGAAACGCATTCCAAGTGGTCAAACTTAAAGTAATTATTTTTCAGTACAATGCATTGCTTTCTCCTTTTGTCATTTTCTTCCAGTTAGTATATTTTAGATTCCATCTGTTTTTACCATAGTTCACAGAAATATTTCAGAGAAAAATTAAACTTGACCAAAGGCTGCTTCCTATTCCACTGCTCCTTCTGACAGATTCCAAGTTGCATTAGACCAAAATTATTAGTACTGATTTTCTTTCAACCTTCAGTTTCACCTATCTCAGGGGCCCACGCTTTGAGCCAAATGTAGACAAAAAAATGTACGTAATCAGAATACTAAGCCCGAGTTTTTTATATTAGCCTTTACTTCTCAGAGTTTCCTCTCTCCTGAGTATAACATCTCAGAGCTCTGCTCTACTGTAACATTAACCCTAATCACAGTCAATGCAAGCTTGCTTTTTTCTTGGCAACCTTGGTTTAACTATCCACAAATAGATAAAATAATTAATATAAGTGCTTTGAACTACATTCTGGAAGAATCTATAGCTCTTAATCAGCTTCAGAGAGATGCCTAGGAGATTAAATTTGGGTGGTATGAGCGCTCTCTCCTCATCTACTATCTCCATTAATTACCAAAGAAAAGTAGCCAAATGCTTAGAGGCCTGATTTATTAACAGAAATAAATGCATTGGCTTCCGTGAAACCATACTAACACTGTATTGCTCTGAATCTTGCCCTTTCAGCTACTACTACAAAATGAACTTTACTCAGGATTTACAAGAACTTAACTGAGGTCTGAACCAGGTCCATAGACTATAAATATGAACTTCTTTCAAATACTTCTTTTTGTAAAAGTCCTGCAACAGCCATGCATTTGGGCATTTCAGGGCTAATGGCAGTAGTCTGAGTAATATCCAGCACTGAAAACCTTGTTAGCCTTGTAAGAGGCTCTAAAGTTCCCTGCACAATCAGTGGACATTGATGGAGTTTTTGCAGCTTAAAACCAGAGCTGGCAAGTGCCACTCAGAAACCCCTTTGGTTTCAAAATTGACAGAGGAAATTCAGTGATATAGCATCCTGTTCCACGCTTTTGTAGAGATGTTGCATGTCATGGGTCCATGCTGATACTCCATTAAGCAGGGTTTATAAATAGAAAGGTAGTTCAAGTAAGCTGACTGCCTCAAAGGGAAACAGAACTTAAAACAGCCATGTCTACCCTAGAGTCAGCTCATCAGCCCTGCCAAGGAGCAGAAGAGAAGCAACCTAAGGCATGTTAAAAACATATCAATGTCACACCAGGCTCTGAATCTAACATTCAAACCAGAAATATATCTTCAACTTCCAAAAACATTTAATGCAAATATATAGCAATTATCAGACTATTAACACTATCAGGGGCACAGTTTGTAGAAGAAAGGCCACAGAAAACTGATAGTTATGTACTTCATAACGACTGCAGGTTCCAAGCCTTTTTACCTCTTTCCCTTGCAAGTCCTTTGTGAGCCACCCTCCCAGCTCTTCTCTGTAATGACCTCCCTGTGATTCCTGTTCCGAAGTTCCTCTTAGTTCTGAATGTCCCAGTGTTCTTCTTTCAAACTCAGGGCTCCTCTAACTCATCCACTCTCCTCTTCCTATAAATATCTGGACTGTAATCACTTTACTCCATGTTTCTTTCCATAAGGCTCCTTACGTTTTCAGGTCTGCAGCAGCTTCAGGCAAACAACTTCAATTATTCCTCCTGCTGAATGTATTGCTGCAGTTCAGGGCCAGTCCCCTTCCTCCAGCTGCAGCAGGGGCATTGCACAGGTGTCAACCATAAAGAATAAGCAACGTTCCTTGCACATCTATGTAAAGCACTCAATTTTTCCTGCATCGCTGGCAGGTTCTGGTGGAGTCTTTGTGTATCTGTTAGGGGAATAGACCTATGCTTTAACCTTCCCACTCCTTGTATCATTCTGCATTACTGTGGATGGGACTACGTCAACATAGGGGTGGGTAATGTATCCTGTCAGTTTGTCATAATGGTGCTAAACTTAACAAAGTGAAAATGGAGCATAGGGGCCACAGAAAGATGGACTCTTCAACATCTGCTCTGATTAACTACATAGTATAAAGCTTTGTTGCTTACTTTTGCACTGGACAATATGCCAGCAGTTTTCCAAAACTTCTTAAAAAATAAAGTCCTGTAGAGTATTTTCTGTTTGGTTGTTCTGAAGACCGGGTCAAGAATAGGAAAAGCACTGCTATCACAGTGGTATAGCATGTCTGAAATATTTTGGTCTTATTTGTGACCAAAAAATTCTTGGCCTCCCTTTCTGCAAAGAAATCTTCTTTTTCTATGCTTACAGCTCAGGAGCCAAATGCTCAGACAAAAATAAAAACTATGTAACTCCTCCTTTTGGAGAGGGATTTCCAGGAACACAAGGTAGTAGACCACATCTAAAGTCTCTTGTTAATTTGTCACAATTAGGTGCTTCGTAGATACATTTCTTCCTTTTGTACTACTGCTGACCCCCAAATGACCAAAATTATTACAATTACCAATGAAGAGGGGGAAAAAAAGAAAAAAAGAAAAGAAAAGAAAAAGAAAAGAAAGAAAAAAGAAAAAAAGAAAAAAAGAAAAAGAAAGGAAAGGAAAGGAAAAAGAAGGGAAAAAAAAAAGAAGAAAAAAATCTATTATTGTGACCTCCTTCGAACAACTGCAAAACAATGTATTCGCTCTTTATACAATATCATGAAAATACACTTCAAAAACCACAGGGACCCCAGGGTGTTTGCCACACAGACACAGTGAAAGAAGGAAGGATGAAAAGAATTGGACAGACTTTCTGTATGAGTTGCTAAATTAAGAAATGACTCTATGCATGCACATGGTATGTATCAACTCTCATCTTTACCCAAAGAAGAATGCAGATCTCCACAGCACGTACAGGACGCAGAAATACATCATACATCTCCACACACACACATATTCAAGGGTTTTATGTTTTAAAAATGTTAGGGAAAAAACTCTGCAACTCTTTATGAACTGGAGTTAACTTCCTCACAGATGTGGATGTATTGACTTTCAAGTGAAATATGGAACTTTTGTTGCATTAAGTGAGCAGTACTTTGCAGAGCTTCCTCCAAGTCCCACTGACAAACACTACTGGATATAGCACTTTCTGGACTCACTGTTGTGCTATCATGCAAATTATTTAGTGTTTGGCTTCAATATTTGCTGAATGACTGGCTACCGTTTACTCCTGTGCAGTGATAAAGAGTCCAGAAACTGTGCAACTGAGAAAAGGGTCACAGTGAATCATCCATCACAATGTATCTTTTCAATGTTATGTTTTTTTCATATTTTTTCAGACTTTTTTGAGCAAAATTTGATACTACTTGTTATTTGGGGTTCAAATCTACCATATGCTTTCCTGTGCATGTAAAAACAGACAAACACATGTGAAAACATGACAGACCATCTCACTCATAGACCTGCTGCAATGACTTACTTACTATCAGAATGCATGGTTCAGAAAACCATATAAATCTGGTTAGAGGAAGGACATAGGCAATTTGACTTGCCTCAGTGCCATACTGTTCATGCCTCATGGTTCTTAAAAAACAATTATGTCTGATGGTGATTCTCTAGGGCTATAGAAAGGCAAACTTTGAATGGACAGTTTGAGAAAAAAAGACCGATGAGCCAAAAAGAGAGCTGATGTTTTCAAATATTAGTTGTACTAATAAGAGATATTACTCCTCCTGTATTATCTTAGCATTCTTCATGTACATTTACACACAGCATACATGTTCTCCCCTTGTGGCCTTATATGATATACAGATATATATATATAAAGATACAGTAGCAGAACAATTACTGCTAGAGTTTAGAATCATCATTGAAAGTGCTATTTAAAGCACATCTTTCCAATCTTGGTGAAATATCCACTTAATGCTTTTGCAGCCTGGCTTTAATTCCCTAAATGATGTCACATCCACCTCAACTCAAAGTAATAGTTTTTCTTTATATAGCTTATTTCCACGTCTTCATTCTAACACGTGGATTTTATTTCCTATACTGTTACTGTAATGATCAACTTTCGTTCTCTCCAAATAAATATTCAGTAAATCTGCCTCCTATGTATTTACATTTCTTCCTCATTTATTTTCCCGAATCACTACCTATTAAAATGTGCCTGGAAAAACATGACTTTTTCACTTTCTGTGTGTGCTTTGCAATCATTTTTTTTTTTTTTCAGAGTGAAAATAATGTCAGCACATCACAACTTGCTTCAAAATTATACTGAGTCAACTGTCACAGTACAAATTGTAATAATAATTCCGTTTTTCTATTTTTGTCCCTTCTTCCCATCAGCAGTTTCTCTACTGAAGAATATTTCAGGTGAATCCAGGTAAGCTTCACTTGTCAAAAGTGCCATCTTGCTTCGAGCGTAACTTCAGAACCATTGAGGGAAGGCAGCAGCTAGGTGGCAGTGTGCCAAACAAAAGAATCAACATAAAAAGATGGTTTCTAAAGATTCATGACAGAGCATGCCCTAAATAGCGTGAAAATCTGAACAGAAACCAGTTAATGGCACATAATCCATAATATCATTGCAACTGACATATTGTGGCCATGTGGTAAATAGGGCGAGGGTAATTACAGTTTTGTCTTTCGTCTAGGTTCTAGGAGCAACTCTGCCCTAACCATTCTCCATTCATTATGTAAAACAAAAATGGTGCCATCTGCCTTGGTCTGAAGAACACTGTAAATACATGTTCTAGCTTAAGATTCTCACTGAAACAAGAAAGGTACACGACACAAGTGTGAATGTTTACTGACAGGCAAATATGAAATTGAACATAGTATACAGCCTTCTGCCGTATAAAAACACCACACAGCAATAGGTACTAAATGGTATACACAGTCCCTCGAGGCTGGCCAGAACAAAAGGACAAGTCAGGTGTCCTGCAAAGTGAAAAGAAAGAATCCTTCTGCACAGATAACCATGCCGCTCCAGTACTGCTCTGCAGTGGCACAGCCTAAAAGCTTCACACTTGTTTAATGAACCGTTTCAGTGTAAGGACTACAACACGCCCAATGATGAATTTGCTCCCCCAGTGGTCAGAAAAAGAAATCCCACTCTGTACAACAGCTTTGTTCTTTCTGTAGCCTAACTACGTGGTTGAACTGCCTTCTGTGTACTTATTACAGACAAGAAAGGAAGAAACATGGTATGTTCAACTGTAAACTACCTTGACCTTCCCAACTGTGTTGTTGTTTTTTTTTACTTTGGCTCTGTACTGGACTTGCCTTAATACCTAAGCACTGGCTGCTACCTTTGCTAGTGCAGGATCTGTTGCAGTTTCTGCTTTAAACTCCATTTTGGCTGGGAAAACCAATCATTGCGGAATGAGGTATAACTTTCCACTGTTAAATGCTTTAGTCACACTACTTTTTTTTTTCTTTTTTTTTTTGAGTTAGTTCATCCAGTTTAAGCTTCCAAAGCAGAAATAGCAGTTAATGTTTCTTTTCATTGTTCTATACTTTAAAATCAACTTTCATTCAAAATCTGAAGTCTGTCCTGCTGTAATTAATGATCTGCCAAAGGACACACGTTAGATGTATCTGTCTACTGTATGAATCGGTGTGCTTTCAGTGTGCATATAATACATAACATGTTTTGTTTCTTAGTACACAAGCAATCCAGGAATATATCTTTCCTACTGATAAGCCTTAAGCTGGAGGACCATCACATTATCACAGTCAGAAGACAGCTTCTTTGCTGGAGTATCAGGAAGATGGGAGGAGATTCAGGACAACGTTTTGCTGAGAACCCTTCAGGTTTTGTTTACTAACTTGATAAAATCCAAAGATGGCTGCAGGATGAGTGACAAGGACAGTATGCCAAGATGTGAGAACCTGCAGGGAGTCTTAGGGTCCCAACAGCCTTTTGGAACAACAGCACCTCCCTAAAACATTACCGAACTAACAGATGCTTTTCCTTTTCTCTTTGTGGAGAATCGGAGACCTGTAAGAAACATGAAAAGAAAATAACAGTAAAGTCTAATTTAAAAGCACAAAAGTAAGAACTATCCATATCCAATCCTATCACATCCTTCTTTTAGTCCTCTAGCTACTCTTCTTCCAAAAATTCTTTAAATTAAATAGAAGCACATTTAATGTTTCAAAACAAGTAACTAGCAGAACAAATGTATTCATGAAAAATAAACAACACTCAAAGGAGGATTGTTGTTAAACTCTCACTACAAATGAATCCGTCTACCTTCAGATATCTCATGCAACTAGATCAAATCCTCAACAGAAAAGGAACAAACAGCATATGCCTTGCATTCTAGACAAACAAAATATGTGTATAATGGCCTCAGGTTATATAAACACTATTTCCCTACATTTTTGAGAAATACTTACTTCTTTGTTAACTAAAACTATTCTGATACCTTTGGCAGAGAATGTTCGTGACTCTAATATCATGAAGTACAGATGCCTAAAAAGGACTATTCTGCCCCAGAATAAAGTAAAATATTCAGAGTTTATCAAACCATCCTATCCACGCAGCACAACATGGAATGGTTTGGGTTGGAAGGAACCTTCAAGATCATCCCTTTCTAACCCGTTGCCACGGACAGAGTTGCCATGAAACAGAACTACTGCTACTTTGCAGAGACATTAAGCATGGGATGTCTGAGATTTGGGGTGGAATAGGTCACCCTACTGCACATTGATTCTTGCAGAATTTTTCTACTTGGCCATTTCTTCCTGTAAATCTGTGCTTTCAACGACTGCTCTCATTAGCTTAGAATAGTGAGATGCTCGGGGAAAGCTTCCCACCAAACCATAGGCCTAGATTGACAAAGCATTCAGCCTAACAAGCAAGACAGCAGATTCCTTCTTTATTAATTTAAATAGAGCACTTGAGCTCCAGCGCAAGGTCTTTTTGCAGCTCAGGTTACATCCAGTGATGGTCCAGAGGTGGGAGTAGGGATTAGAACCTGGGTGGTATGTAAAAAACAGTATTTTGCCAGCCTTTTCATTAGGCTCTCATTTCAAACTTAATTGTAGATTCAGAGATGGCATAGCTGAAAACCTTTAACTAATTCTCCACAGTGCACAGCATGTAGTTTGGTCAACCATCCAGCCAACCGTTTAAACAAGACTTGGGCTGGAACTTGGTTATTAATCTGGTTGCGAGTCCTAAGAGTGGAGCCTGTGCTGTGATTTGGAGGGGGACAAAAAAGAACAGGCACAACACCGAAGTGGCACAACAAAAGGGTTCAAAATTTTGCCATCCTCACCACTTCCTCGGTCTTGAGGGAAAAGAAGGAGGGAGGGAAAGAGGGGGCTAACCGCCATTTCACGACCGCTGCCCCGACGGGAGCTGCTGCCCTGAGGGAGCTCCCGCCCTGAGGCGAGCCCTGAGGCGCTGCGGCCGCCCCGCCCCGGGTACCCCCCGCCTCCCGCTTCTCCCCGCCCGCCCGCTCGCTCGCACGGCGACGCGGGCAGGGCCGCCGCGCTACGGCGGGCAAGGCTGGGGCGGCGTCAGCGGGCGCGCGGTGCCGGCCGCAGGGCTTTAAAGCAGCGTGTAAGCTGAGATGCTACCACAGACAGCGGCGCGGCGGCGGCGGCCGCAGCAGCTCCACGAGCCCAGCCGGCCGCGGGGCGTGCGAGCCGGGAGCCATGGCGACGTCCCGCGCTGACCGCGCACTCCTCCTCCTCCTTCTCCTGCTCTGCCTGCCTGGACTGCGGCGGGGGGTGCTGGGCGGCGGGCAGCGCCCGCGGGGCTGTCCTGCGCCGTGCCGCTGCGAGCAGGAGGGCATGCTGCTCCGCGCCGACTGCTCCGACCTGGGGCTGACGGCCGTGCCCGCCAACCTCAGTGCCTTCACCTCCTACCTGTAAGTGCGGGACGGGAGGGGGCGACTTCCATAAGTGCCAAACTTGTGGCTTTTTGAGCAGCGGGCGGGCTGTAAAGCGTTTATGGGAGTCTCGCTGTCGCCGCGCCCGCTCCGGTGTCTGTAGAGGATCGCCATGCGATGTGCCGTCCGGAGGGTAATTAAAAGCGGTTGCAACAGCAGAAACTCGGTTAGATCCGCGGGGACGTTATCTCCACCTTCGCTTTGCCGGGACGGCGCTTTGAGCTGCGGCTGCTGCCGGTGTAACAGCGGTCAGCGGCTGAGAGCGGCGGGCAGGTGGCCGGGCCCGTCTGGCAGCCGCCGCTCTGCCCCGGGCACTGCCTCAGGGAGCCCCGCGCCGGCGCCAGGTAAGCTCCGGGCTGCGCTGCGCCGTGTGGAGCGGCCGGGGCAGAGAGCCGCTGCATTTATTGTAATAACAGTAATAATCCCAGGGAAACTTTCTCTCTTTGCTTGCTTTTGAGAGGGCTCGTCGTTAAGCCTCTCTTGGTTTTGTGCTGGTGCACAGTGTCTTAGTGCCCTTCGTGATGATTTCATGCAGTTCTTCGTGGCTGCGTGTCCAGTAGCTTGTTAGTGGGATGTTTCTCCATATCCAGCGCTTCTTGTGTCGGTCTTGTCCACCTGTGTATGACTGCTGACTTCCACGCTGCTATGGTTACTGTGAAGATGCATTCCCAGGGCTGCATGCCTGTGTGGTCCTGAGGCGGTGATTCTGAACTAACTTGTCACTGCTGTGCTTCAGAGGGCATAGAACACACGTTGCGTCTGGGGAAGTGGATGGAACTCAGCTAGAAATGGTAGATGTGACAACATAGGCAAGGTAGAAATGAAATTCAACCAATAAAGCGTTATTAGTGTGTTAGGAGAGAGCTTAGTTGAGAGAAAATAGTGGCTTAGAAAGAGGATGTGCAGCTGGAAGCCTTTTCTTTCTGCACATCAATACTATTCCGGAATTTACCATCATAAGATCAATTTTAGCTTATTTTATCCTAAACATTTCAAAGTCAAAGCTATTAGTGGTGTTAAAAGGCGGGAGTCCATGATATTTAATGGCTGATCATGGCAGAGCAGAACTTTGGCTACACACAACCGAACTGCAGTCTTTAAGATGCACACAGAATTTTTCACTGGTTTCTCAAGCAGCAGGTGAGGATTTGGGGCATGCACAAGGCTTCATACTTTCTCGTGCTTTGGAAAGTCATTACCAGAAAGATAGGTAATGAACAGCATACGTATCTAAGCTGTACATGTCCTGTGTCAAGAGGTAGATCTCCTGCACTCTGTATTGCTCGTAGGAATGCTAAAACTGGAAAAAAGAAAAAAAAAAAAAACAAACAAAAAACTTCTGAGAGCCTATGGTTTGACTGTTCTATGAAGAAAAAGAGAACATAAATACGCATGATGATGTCAAAACACCACTGCTGTGGACGTCTGCTGTTCAAAAGCTGTGTGTCTCCAGCAACCTGCTTCTAAGCAGGCTTATGACCTGCTCCACGCTTCTGTTTTTTCAATCCTCTTGTCCTTTAGTGTGGAAATGTCTTTCTCCAGTCAAGGATTCTGTTTTGCTCAATAGCATGCACCCTAAAGTGTAGAAACTCCACTGCAGGGCAGGCAGACTTCTGAATGACCTAGGCTGTTTGCATGCAGTGCGGTAGTCAAGTGGGTAAAAGGCTGGTGCATACACTGGTGCATCCACACTTACAAGGCTGTTATTCTTGGATTGATTAATTATTGCCTAATTATGCAGAGCTGTAGCTCCTGCCTGCCTTCTGTACAGAGCTGCCAAGACCCATTTTCTTTAGATGGCTAAGCAATGGTAAATTCTAAAATATGCCTGCTCGTTATAGAGATGTTTCCCTCCTTAAGCTTCGTGGCGTCCAACCAATTGGTTCTTGATTTATTCTTTTGCCTTTGGTTTTGTTTTCTGAGTGAAACAGAAATGTCTTTTTGTGTTGTGACAATTTTTGCTCTGGAACAAAGCAGGAGGTTAAAGCTTTATGCACAAATTAACACTCTTTCCAAAAAAGAACATCTTCTCTGGCAGATTCCCATATAGTACAGTGTATACATCTGGCCAAAAACTGCCTGTGGTACTACCTTATGCTAAGGTTGTGTTTTTGTAGGTTTTTTTTTTTTTTTCTTTTTTCTGAATTTCTATCATTCATGTCCCATCTAAGGCATTTGCATAGGGGAAAAAAAAAAAGATAATGATATCTTGCTGTATGCTGCATATTGTGTGAAAATGTGACATGCTGAGGCCATATTTATCTTATACTGGAACAAATGTGTACAGATGATGATATGTCATGGTGGCTAGATACCACTTTTTGTATGAAGGTGCTCTTGCAGTAAAGCCAAATGTAGCCTACGGCTGGACCTGTTGTATGTTTCCGCATTCTCATACAAAGTTTCAATCCTTGTTTCCCCATCAAAAATCATGTCATTGATGGTTTTGTATCTGCTGCCATGAACTGTTAGACTTTTTTTTAAGAACAGACAAGGAGAATCCAGGAGTTTCTTGCCATTTCTTTTTCATTTGCTTCTAGGATAAATAACATACTCAGTGTATGTAACGCAGTTCCTGTTGACATTAATGTGAATTCCATGTGCTGTTGAAGGGCAGCACTGAGTCTCTGTTTCAAATTAAGAACATGTCACTTTCCTATCAGTACGCAGTGAAAAGAAGAAGCCAGGATCTACAAGTCTGTGGCACATGGGACCTCATTAATTCTCAAACCAAGCCTGTAAGTTAGTGAAGTATTATTACCGTTCATTGTGATGTGGAAAACTGAGGCAAAGAAGGGGTTGCTCAAAGTTAAAGTTTATGACAAAGTCAGTAATTAAAGCCAGAATGCCTTATCCTAACTCCATTCTTTAACCACAGGCTCAGCCTATTTCTCCTACGTAACTGCTCATTAAAAATAGTGTAAGATTTGCCTGCTCCTGTACAAGAATATTTAATATGACAAGTATATTAAAAAAAAAAAAAAACAATTTCTTATCTCTTGTGATGACAATCCAGAATGTAGTATTTAAAGATTCTGAGGGTCTTTGTTATGTGGTTGAGTAGCACAGAAAAGAAAATTAATCATAAATGCCAGTGCTGTCTGACAGTTCAGCTGCTGTGTTCCTCATGATCAGAAACTTTCCATGAGGCCCTTAACAAGAAACTCTTAAGTGGAATATTTTCATAACGTTACAATCTTGGATTGATATAGTTGTGTGTGCATACATGTATAACTATCACAGGATTTGGTGCATTTCCTTTTCCATCACGGTTTACTTAATACGTTATTTTAGGATAAGTGTTAATCGCATATAAAAAAAATGCTAATTTTGAGCACATTGTAAATCTGCATAGTAACATTTAGAAAAATCTGGTTCACATCACTGTTAATCCTTTATAGGAATTACTTGTTAAAAAGATATTCTTTTTTAAAACTATGTTAACACTGATAGTATTACAGTAAAGCCTATGAATATCATAAGTTTTATAATGTATTCCTCAAATAAACTTTGGCCTTCTGTTTCATTTCCATAATGTTGTATTTAATAGTAATTTTTCCCGTAAAGCACACTCAAAGCTTTTAGGGGTCTTTGAAAGTGTTTGAGAGAATTCAACATAAAAAAAAAAATGACAGTTCTGGGAGAAAAATTGTTTATCTTTCAAGGTTAAAAAGTACATTTGCCTAAATTATCTGCACTTCTGAAATGAGACAGTGGCTTCTGTGTTGGGAATACACAGAAGCGTGAAGCCAGACTCTTTGGGGTAAGTTTGCCCTATTTTATTATCACATTCTAATATCACAGTGCAAACTCAAGTTCTGTAAACCTCTTCAACTGATGTACCATGGGAATGACTGCAGTGTTTCAGGGAGATCAGACAGCGAGGTGTCATCTTAAGCAGGAGCAAGCTTTATAAAGTCTCTTGCCACTTGCAGATCCCTTGACAAGGCTGAGGTGTAAGGTTGCTAGTAAAATGCTTGCCTTTCCTTAGAAAGTATTTCTTCACATAGCTACAAACTTTATAAACCATTTTTTCTCCTTTCTAGTTGAAATACATTAAATATTTGACATGTGGTTTCAGGTCATAATCTGAGTCTCGTCCTAGTGAGAGATGAAGGTAAATCCAGATTCTGGGTTTAGGATTTAGTGTCACATTCCCTTTTTGAAACAAAAACTGGGCGTTTCATCTCTGCTTGTGGCAACGGTCAGTATAGAGAGGTAAAATCTATGCATAGATAAATCAGAGATGCATGAAAACCAGGGAAGTAACAACCTATTTAATGTTCCTGTTTATCAGCTTCCAAAAGACTTGCTTTAAATTTCAAAACCTAGTGTGTCAACTCAAAGTTAGTTTCTTTGTGAAAAAAATTAGATTGAGTTTGATAGTGTCACTCTTCACACTTGAGAATACGCTGCTCAAATTAACTCTTTACACTGCTCTCAGTATAAAGGCTGAGCAGCCTTGTGCTGCCCCGGAGGGGGGGGAAAGGCGCTCACGCTACCTCTCTCCTTTGTAACATTTACTGTGTGGAAATGCTGCATAAATTGACAGGGAAAAGGAAGCTGTCTTTAAGCTGGTAGAATACAAGGAGCTGGCAGGGTGGAGGCACCTTCAGTTCGGTTTGGTGTCTGAAGTGCACGGGACAATTGGCCGGGCAGAGGGGGCCTGACTCCAGCTGGGAACGCGTGCTCCAGGCTGACCTTCCCAGCCAGCATGCCAGCGGAGATTAGACTTCCCTCAAGTGCTCCCTTGTTAACCCAGTCTTTGCTCCGACATGATTTGTCTTCCAAATGTATAAAATTGCTACTAGTTTTGCTGTCTAGATTGCTTTCTTTTATTCTGTGTTTGCTGGCCAAAGATAATATTTCATCCACATGCACTGCTTTCCTAATTCTCTGCTGGTCATTTAAGTGGTCTCAATTAATGCAATTTATGGTATTTTCCTTCACTTACTTCCTTGAACTGTCCAGCAGATCTGATTTTTTTCCCAGTAAAAATCATAGTAAATAAGGTGTGGTTCCTTTGGCTCCGAGTAAACCGACTGAGGGCAGAACATGATGTGGTGTTTTTGACATACCAAAACAGCTTTAGACTTCAGCTCAAAGAAAATACCCTAACGTCTTTAAAAAAGAATGAGATGTGATCAAAGCGTGCTTACTCCTCAGAGATTTAGCAATTCAAGTGGCAAATCCTTATGCTACACGCTCTGTGCTGTTTGCTGAGGAGGCCTGAGTAATGTCTGTGCTCTTTTGCTGATCAGGTGTGGGAAGGTTAATGCCTGGAGAACTGTAAAAGAAATAAATGTAGCTGGGGAGGGGTAGGATCTGAAGTGGTATTGCTGTTGCTCACTGAAGGAGTACAGTCCTATTCTCTCTCTTGGAATGGAGATTTAGATGAAAACTGCACAAAGTGAAGACAATGAGCACCTTATACTATGTGAGAGTAAGTCATCGTAGCCCTTTTTTTCATCCAAGAAGCGTGGTTTTGTGTTTTATTTTGCTTATTATGCTTATGGGCAACAGCTTGGAATTTTTGAACTCGAGTCCTCGGAATGAGTATTAAAGCAGCAGAACCCACTCTGAATTCCATCCTGGAGCCTCTTTTCTATTGAGCTGAGAAAGATCTATCAGCTGCTGCTTGGAGAGAAGCAAGTGTCCAGGCTGGGAGAGCGTGAGCCCACTGGTACAGGGTATAACCACCATATTTAGGTACAATCACCGCCTGCTACTCTAAACAGGAAAGGAATGGGATAGCAGTGCAGATCCCTGGGAACTAGTATAGGATGTCCCCAGCTTGATAAGGCCTTTGCAGAGACAGCACATTCTGTATCACCTTAAAATGTATGATTTTGCTATGTTTTATTATACTTCTTTAGCTAGGAGCTTTACGTTTTGGGTCAGCGGCCACAGCACTGATGTCCACCTTTAGGAAAGAGCAGTGTCCTGTCTAGACACTGCTGCAAAAGTAATTATTCTAAAGCGTATTGTTATCCAGCAGTGATTATTGTAATAATCAACCACTCCTAAATTAAGACTTTATTGGTAACAAATGGACTCTTAGTTCGGGCCTGATTGTATAATTTGGCTTCAGTCCTGCAAATACTTGTCCAGATACTTAACTGTAGTGTCAGGAGTGGTTCCACTGAAATCACATGTGCAAATGATTGTAGGAGCAAGGTCTTGTGTAATTTTAAAGCAATT
>PPHD01017881.1:0-14836 GCA_002909625.1 Bambusicola thoracicus
TTTTATGTCTACTTGCTTGAGCTAAGAGCTCACAGACACAAGATTAAAGCCCCTGTTGGAAAACCAAAATCATCAGAACCGGCTGCCCTCAAAAAGCTCAGCCTCAATTCATCTACCCAAGAAAAGGACAATATTTGCTTTAGAGTGTGAGTTTGGGGGCTGATTTTTATGGCCTGGAATGTCCAAAGGAGTATTCATTAAATAAAGAAATGTAAGGCGCAGTCTGGCAGCTTATTTTTAGAAAACTAAATTATCAAGCTCGAACATTAAAGCTGAAGCTGGAGCACTGCAGGACTGAGCAGAAACATAATAATGTCACCATTTTTGAATTCATTAAATATTTGCTCTTTTAAGTAAAATTGTACTTTTGTAATCTCTCAATTTAGAAAAGAGTTTGGGGAAATATTCGTGCGCACAATCTGACAGCTGAATCACCTCCATTTGCTGTGCATCCCATTTGCTTTTTCTGTATTATTCACTACCACAGAGACACGGTGATTTAACATTAATTTAATTTGCATATATTAAATGTGCTCAGAGCATTTGCACAGCTTGACTAGAACTATGAGACCTGCTTTCCACATGCAGCTAACTTGGTGGCAAAGCCCACAGGACACAGTTATTTGGCTGTGGAACGCAGTCACCTCTTACCTCCCCCAGTTTAACTCTTCATGAGAGTTAATTATTTCTGTTCAAGATATCTGCAGCAGCTTGGCAAGCCTTATGCAATGACATCTTGATCCTTCCTCAGACCCTTGCTCTGCATCTGCTCCAAAGCCTTTCAGAAAGCCTCAGCGTTCATCAATAGCTTTCATTTTGGCAATCATAAAATATTACAAGCATAAAAAAAAAAAAACACTGTTGTCTTTTGGAGTGCAAAGGAGATTTGGACCTTTGCAGTTGCCATGTTGTTCCTCATGTCATTTTAAGCCTTTGTCTGCAGTGCTGACTGCTGCAGATCATGGGTTAAACCACTCTCATTTGGCCATTATTTGGAAGGATCTTTGTTAGGCTTAGAGGCCCATGCACAGCTGTATACATCCCACAACCAGCACCAGAGAAAAAGCAGTCACTGCTAGCTGATGGAGATGTTGGGGCTATCATTTTTTGCTTTTAAATCTGGAAGATAAATCAAGGACAGCCTAAGCCTTCACCCGTGGATCTCCATCTGAATTTCTGTGAGGTCTATGGACCAGGGGTTTGACACTGGCATGACAGAGAAACTTCTGCCTGGCCAAGGCTACAGCTACGCTGACATCCCATGATTGGGACTCAACCCTTTTCCAGCAAATCTTTTTTAGTCATAGAGAAAAGCTTGTACCCGATCTCCTCCAGTGAGAACAGCAGAGCCCCACAGAAGTATGGCCACGGGCACAGCACGGCTCAGGAATTCACACACCAGAGAAGCTGTCAGAGGGCTGCTTACAGCACCATTCCTGGTGCAACATCACAAAAGCCACAGAGATGAAGGCATCCAGCAACATGTGGCTTTCAGCTCCTACAGAGACTCCCAAAGCTTACACATTGCCAAGTCTCAGCTCCAGCCTTCTCTGTTGCCTTAAGACAGCAGCGCTTCTACGAACTCTTCCAGGCAGCATCCAAGTAATCTGCAGCTACTTACAGCTTTTTCTCTTTTTTTAATCAATTGAAAATTATCAGAGCTTGGATACTGGGGGGGAAAAAAAAATAAAAAAGCAAAAACAAAAAGCCATAAAAAATGACAGGTTAATAAAATGCATACCTGTTTTGAAGTTTTAATCAGCTTGAAGCAAGGCATGGCATTTTCTTTCCTCAAGTGAACAGAAATAGGCCTTAATTGAAATATGAAACAAAGCATTAAGATGGCTCTGGAGTCAACACCTCATATGATAGGTACAGTAACACTAAGAGTATTCCTCTGCTGGCATCACAAAGATCCTTGTATCGAAAGACGCTCTATTCTCCTGCATACAAAACACAATGTAGGCAATACATTAAGGTCTCACAAAGCAAAATCCAGAGACAGCTCTCTGACTGAAATGAACAGTTAACAGCTCTGTGAGTTCAGCTATGGGAGCACAGAGAGCACAGGCAGTCATGGCGTGAGAGCATCCCGACATGAGGCTGAAAAGATCCATTTGTGGAAAGTGTCAGCACCAAAAGCCACAAAGCAACCACCAGAGGCTGGCAACGATGTTAAGACTTGTAGTAAGGGGTTAAAAGCACCCATAGGGAGTAGATACGATAGAGATTAGGGAATCTCAAGGATGTTTCCAATGTCCTAAGTCTCTGTAGTAGTAGGAATAGGTAATAACTCCCAGAAAAAAAACAAGATGAACCACACTCCACTTTAGAAATGAAAGCTAAAAAGCAATCTGTATTCCTTGCCAGTCACACCTGAGGAACTGTCCTTTCAGTTTCTGAGGGTGGTGATGTATTTCACTATGAGTCACCGAGTAAGACATATAAGCACCACCATCTCCTACGTTTAGTTATAGCCAAAGGAGAAAATTCCCTTTTAGGCTGCTGAGACATTTGAAACCTTACAGCATGAGATTAATACAATATAAATATGATGTTACAGCAACTCTGTCTCTTTCTAAAGACCCTTAGAAATACCCATACATAATTACAACCTGTATTTTCTCCTTGCTTGAAGTCCTCTGTTGTGTTACAAAATCCCTTTTGTAGTGTTACGAAGCCCTACCTTAGATTTTGGGTTATTTTTCTCAGAGGCGTACAGAATGACTTTTTTTTTTGTCCACAAGTTGGTTGCATATGAAGCTCAACCACTCATTTTGTGCAGTTCAAGTGCATCTGTCTGAATCAACCAGGACTAAATACATTATGCTAAATAAGTCTTCAAGGCCATGAAGAAGAACACTAGTATTTCCCTGTTCCTTGGATCTGTTTTTTTAGCAGAAGCAGGTACAACCACCTCCAGTTAATCAATACATGCAGACACATCTATCCCTTCCAACTGACTTGTTATCCTCTGCTTTTAGCAAAATTTCTTTTTATTGATTGCTAAGTGTTCTTCGTCCCACTCTCTCACGTCATTAAAAAAACATCATGCAGTTCTCCATCTCACCTGAAGATGTGCGGCTCATCCACATTTGATGAGAAATATGTTGAGCTGGAACAAATCCCTCACCATACAAAGAATCATCTTTTAAAAGAGGGGAGAGACTCAAAAAAGAACGCAGGCTCTTCTGTACTGCATGAGCGTCAGAGGTACTTGAAATTTTATAATCATCCTCTTTTTGCTAGCTCAGGAAGCAAATGTTTTTGAATGGCAAACCTCCCTCCTAGAGAATGCAGCATGCAAACAGAGGTAGGCAGCATTGTTGTGAAAAGTACAAGGGAAGACAAGGAGATGAGCTCAGCTCTTCTTGCTCATTTTGAGATGGCAGTGTGAATGCAACACGAGGAATGGCATACATCGAAAGAAGACTGCAACAGTAAGGAAGCTAAGAGAACTAACAGACAAACTGCAGGCAGGATTTGCTAATTAGCCATCAGTGGCAGCAAAGAAAAGTATGCGGCACTGGCAAGCTGTCACCACTGTCTCTTCAGGACTCACTCTCCCAGGCATCTTTTCTTCCCATTTTCTCCACAGGAAGGCAGAGTCCTTGGGGATCAGCTGAACAAGAGCAGTAGAGCATGAAGCCCAGCAGCAAGGCAGGCCTGGCACCAAAGCACTGACAGCTCAGAGATGATGTGCCTATGTGAGCTTGCAATGCTTTTGCACTCCAGGCTGGAGACAAGCAAGATTTTGTGCTAGCTCCACAGGCATTGTCCTTCAGTCTAGACAGAGAGCTGGCAGACCTTTACTTTCACTGAGGCTTTGCCATAAAGCTTTCGTCTTCTTTTGTCTGAACTTGAGCTGGATGCACAGGAGAAACCACAAAACAGCAGTCTTCTGTTTATTAAACTGTATATAAAATTATTATGTCACGTGGGTGCCATCTGTGTTAGCAGCAATGGGTTTTAAAAGCAAACAGTGGAAGTCTCAAATTCATATTGCTCCATAACGACAGTTGGAGCTAAATGAGGCTCCATGGTAAAGGTGTTACTGGAACAAGGAATCGGAAATCTGGTGCTAAGGCTGTTGGCAAAGTTCTGCTGAAGTACCAATTAAAAATAGAGAAATGAAATTTTGATTTGAGAAATACTTAAAACACTTTTTCATCTCTATTTTCCACTTAACCTATACCTGTGATGAAGAGCACTCCTGTAAAAAGTGCTCTCTCGGTTTTCTGTAATTTTTTTTTTTTTTTTTTTTTTGAAAGTAGAACAGAACTGATAGCACAGATATTGCAGTATTGTGCTAATTCATTAGAAGCAGAGAGATAAGCCAGCTAGAAACAAAAGGAAAAGTCAGTTCTGTTTCATTGTGTAAAGCGAAGTACAATACAAGGAATTAATGAACAAGAGAAATAGGAAAGGTGAGAAGGCGAGATGGAGAGAAGGATTCTCTCCCCTACTCTTAAATGGCCCCCTCCTTGTGTGCAAAAACACTGCTTCACAGAAAAAAAAAACCCACAGTATGGGAGCTGTGCAACCACAAGACACCAGCACATTGAGCCACTGTCATCATCTACCACCGCATGGATGCGGTGTTGGTGCCTATGGCCCATCCAAGGCCATGGCGCTGCAGCTGCTCATTGCAGACCCCAAGATCTGAGCCCAGAGCATTCTAGAACACCTTCTCCTCAACCTGCACTTTCACAGCCCGCTGCATTGCCACGCAGTCCCTTTCAGAAGTAGAGCTTCAGCATAATAAGTTAGATAACCACTGCCACTTTTACTCCTGCAAGAAGGGAAAACCATTCCTCGCACCCCAAAATACACCAGATCTCACCTGAAAAAGAGATGGTTTAAATGAGCAGAAAGGCTGAAGAACCAAAAAAAAAAAAAAAAAAAAAACAGTCACTGGATAGCATGAGTAATCCTGAAACGCAGAGGTTTGCAGCAATCAAACTGGAATTGAATTTGGCACTGACAGATCCCAAATCTGTCATAGGAGTAACTGAAGAATGCAGAAGTGAGGAAAATGAGATTTGGCACTTATTATTCTTAACTTGGACATGTTTTAAATTTAAAATGGAAAGGGCATATTATTATAAAGAGAATGGGTAACATATGTTTTCTGTAAGAGCAGGCAGAAATTGCGTCAGCATTAACACAATAATGTGAGATTGTGGAAATGCATTGAAACTTACACAAAGCTATCTGGTCAGAGCATCCTTTTTCAGAATTTACCTCACTGGCCTTTTACTTTCAGCAAAATAATAATTTTTGCAAATCACAAACACTTGCACTGCCTCCTTGAAGCATTTTTCAAAGTCGGTCTTAGGTGGGTGGCAGCAAGAGAGAAGAGTCCATCTATATTTTTAATTAAAGTCGGCGTTTCTCTTCTTGCTTCATTCTTAGTGACAGAACTGGAACACAAGCGCCTGTGGGGAGCCCCAGTAACAGCAGAAATGCAGCCCAAATTATTCATCATCAGGTAAGCGAAGCCTGGCAGCAGCCACACCACTTTCTTGTCCTCTCTTTCTAGATGCCCAGACAGGATAACAGCCAAGACAGGGCTGTGTTGCACATCAGAAGGCAAACAGAAAATAAACACCCTCAGATGACTCAGTGAGGGTATTCCCTGACCTTGATTCAGTTGCACCTTTGCAAGAGGCTTCTCTCGCATGCCTAGCTCAGGAAAGCAAGTAGACACCTCTCCTTTTAAAAAGTATACTTGTTTAGAAGATGTTTGGCAGAGCTTGGGCTTTAAAAAGGCAGCCTTAGGTATTCACTCACACAGTCCTCACTACATGTGTCAGATCTCCACTGTGGGTGCCTGGTACTCCTCACATCTACAATGAATCATGAATCAGAGAGTCAGAGAATAGTTTGAGTTGGAAGGGAACACTAAGAGCTATCTAGTCCAACTCCCCTGCAGTGAACATGGACATCAACAGGTAGATGAGGTTGTCCACAGCCTGGTCCAGCCTGACCTTGAATGTCCAAGGGTGAAGAATCCACCACCTCTTGGGGCAACCTGTGCATCGCTATCATTACTGTTAAAAAACTTTTTCCTTCTAGCCAATCTAAGTCTCCTCTCTTTTAGTTTGATACCATTTCCTCTTGTCCTGTCACAACAGACCTTGATAAATAGCCTGTCCCCTTCATTCTTATAGCTCCCCTTTAGACACTGAAAAGTCACTATAAGGCCTCGCCAGAGCCCTCTGTTCTCCAGTCTGAACAGCTCCAGCTCACTCCACTATGTCAACAGCTAAGTGTGGTGGCTTCATGTGTCAGAATGCTCTCCCTTCCTACAATGATGTCATTTTCTATCACAGAAATTGAGAAGAGTTGAGAAATGCAGACTTAATAAAGTGGAATTCCAAGACTTAATGGAAAACAATGGAAAACTTCAGCTACTGAGATAAAATAAGTGTACCCTTTAATATTAGATGTTCTGAGAGAGACTGCTTAAGCCAGAGAAAAAGACCAGAAAGGGAAGGAAGGATAGGATTCTGTCTTCAAAGAAAATAAGTACTGTTAAATGTGGAAGAAATCCCAGATGAAAATTGCTACCTTGTCAGTAAAACAGTACATGTTACACAGAGGTTCCTGCTGCCTTTTTGGAAAGAGATCCAAAAGTCACTGGAAGAGAGGAATCTGAAAGGTTGTGATGCTGTGGCAGACAGCAGAAACCATACTGCAGTCTACAACTGAAGTCTCTGAGAACACTCCCACTGGGTTGATGGAACGAAGCTTGTGCAGAAGAAAAATACTTTAGATTTTACTTTAATCACCATTACATCATCTTCCTCTAAGGGGGAAAAAAAAATAGCAAACATCTGTATCTCCTATTTGATAGCAATACATTCAGCCCACACACCCTCCGCGAAGGCCAACAGGCTGTGAAAATGCATTTTCAGCTGTACAGACACTTGTCAGATTGCAGCTAGGCTGATCACACAAGTGCTCAAACATGCCCAAGCGGAGAATCGGAGTGCACTTGTTTCTGCCAGCACTGCACCACATTTAAGAATCCACATGCAG
This sequence comes from Bambusicola thoracicus, assembly GCA_002909625.1. NCBI lineage: Eukaryota > Metazoa > Chordata > Aves > Galliformes > Phasianidae > Bambusicola > Bambusicola thoracicus. Next base: position 7,045 of record PPHD01017881.1, read on the forward strand.
CGAGAGAGGGCTTGGGGAAACATCTCCTGCATCCATCTCTCTGGAGATAAAGCCTGGAGCTTCCCTCTGGAGAAGAGAGTCAGAACAGCTGTCACACACCTCCTGTAAGACATCACAGTATTTACACTGCCTTTGTGCAAGTCTTTCTGAGGCTTGGCTGACCATCACCCCAGGAATTTAAATCTTACCATCCTGTTGGATTTAAAAGATACCCATGCACTCAGCGCTGAAGACAACCTACGTTTCTTCCAGCATCACTGTAGGTGCAAAGGGGTGCCCCATCCAGTCTGTAGATGCTCTTTTTTTTTAGAAAGATGCGTGCATTCTTTGAACCCTGTCATCTTGGTAATATCCAGGTTCAACAGCCTCAGAGTTCTGAAAACATCTCTGGTAGCCCCAGGACCCTATAGATACGAGCAATAAAATCCTACCTTATGAGGACTACCCAAGTTATCAGTTGCATAGCTTGTGGCAGGACTAGTTCTTGGACAACAACCTTTTTCCTTCACTTTTAGTTAAGTGCCTTGCTACCATTCATGGTTCAGCGAGATCTACTTTCACGCTCAGGAATAATTAACACCAGCAAGACATTGATCTGCCCCAGATAAGTTTATATACATATGCAATGTATACATTTTAAAATCTAGAGGATATTCTCTCCCAAATAAAGAGTAACTGCCATGCACGCAAATAAACAAAACAACAGAAGTAGTTTTAACTGGAGGCAGTTAGGAAAACTCACAATAAGCTCTTTGGGCCAACAGTTTCAAAGCAGAAGATGCATATTATAGATCAGTAATCGCTATTCAACATGCTCTGCCTGATTTCTGGCTTTGCAATGATCAAAACCAGACTGAATTTCACCTGCTACATTCATGGTACCAATACATGCAGTAAAGTTGGGATGTCCTATTCTTCATGCCAGAGGCTGAGCATCTTCCACAGACTAAAAGAAATTTGAGGTTTCATAATCTTGATAGATGCATCTCAAGAAATTCCTTCAAATCTTCCAAGCCTCATATAGAATTTCAAAGCAATTCTAATTGTTCCAAATTGGTCACATCAGACTGCAAGAAAAAGTTGTCATTAAGGGTATGCTGATGCTTTAAAGCTCACCGGGAAAAGAATAGTGGTTTAAGATTTTCTGCAGCATGAGAGAGAAATAGGAAATCCTTTGGAGGAGTTTTACGGTCTCATAAGTTAAAAAGAATGCTCTCTCCATCCTATCCTGGGATCCACTCCTTAGAAGGATTTCGCAGAGATTGTCTCCTTACAAACATGGCTCTAATGACAAAACTTAAATACTAGAGATATTATGGATAATTCAGAGACCCTTGCTGGAAAACATACAGGCAAAACATTATTCATGGTTTCACCTAATTAATTCTGTTAATTTTCAAAAACTATCAAGGTCTACACGTTGTTGATCTCATAGTTTTTCAGAAGGGTTAGACAAAGTTGATGAATTGATTTTAGCAAGCTAATATCAGATGGCTAAGTGTTGATAGATATGCAGAGCAGCAGGAAAGAGGGATGGAGGAGCACTCGTGTTGTCATGGAAGAAACAAAAATCACTTCAATAGTCTCTCTCCATTTATAATTCCTACAATTATCTCATCAGGAAAATAACATCCAGGACGTCTTGGTCAATGACACTTCTGTTCAGCTGCAGCTTTCTCAGACATTTTATCACATAACATTTTCCAGAAATACTTTGTCCTAAGGTACCGCATTCACAGACATAAAAGGTCACGAACATGCCAGCTCAGTGCAGCTACAGCACTTAGATTGGTGACTTTATTCACAAACAAGCAGTATCTTGTTTGGTGTAAAATTAATCTGTTGGAGGTTTGAGCACTAACACTCAGGATATTATTACAGAGCTAAGCACCACTGAACAAGCTCTTCTGTTCCCCATAACCCCACTCGACAGCATCACCCTAAGAATGAGAGGCTAAGGCCAAGTAGCTGAACACTAAAATATCTCTCCCTGCAGAGCACTTGGCAGAGGGACTGTCAGGAGCAAATCACAGCAACACATTTCCCAGAACAGGCAAGAAACAGGCAACAGTAGCTTTATAGCATCAAGCTTACAGCAACTTGCATGTATTGCCGCTGGGTGGGCAAGCAACATCAAGGGCAGACAGGGATCCAAGATCTCTGGTCCTGAACTTTGTTTCTGAAGCCATCAAGGATAGTCACGTTTTATAAATAGCAACAAAAAGTTGTCTTGCTTTCAGAATTAGAGCTTCCCTATGGTAAGGTCTAGATAGCACTCAATATTACCACCTTGCCTCCTACAGATGTGTCTAGCTTGTAACATCTCCCACCTGTACTGAATGCTCCTGTCCAGTCTGGGTGGTCTTCTTTCAGAATCCACTTGGTGAAACTGAAGAAAATTCTTTTCTTCCTAGATTACACAAGTACTCTGTAAAAGTGAAGCAGCACTGGGGTTTTCTCCCAACCCCAACCCAGGCAAATGGAAAGGAGTCTCTCCCAAGGGTCACAGACAAACTTAATCTAGCTCCTCACATCCTTACTCTCCACAACCACTATAGCTCTTCAATAGCCATTTATAATTCCTTTAGGTTTCTCAGAGACTTGTTCTTCCTTCTTTGTAGAAATCCTGGCAGCAGAATCAGCCTTTGTGATCACGCTCCTTACTGCAAGACTTAGATACTGAATTCTCCTTCCGCTGTCCCAGCTATCCAGGCAGGGGTAGTTCCTATAGCTCATACAGTTCATGCAAATGGATGAACTTTTCATGCAGAAATGTTTCTTTTTCTAGCAGAAATTGAGTAGTCTTCTACCCAAAGGGGCTGAATGTACTTAATTTCTTTTTAAAAGACAAACATTTCAATATAGCCTTTGAAAAATAGAGGGTAAGAAATCAATAGATAACATAAATAAGCCATAAGGACGTGCTTTCCAGAATCAAAAGGGTGAAAGGAAGGTGACAGGGAGGTGACTATGAGATTATCCCTGGACACAGTATTTATCAGCACTCCTAAAATAAGCACTGAAATTAGGGAAGCTGGGAACATGTTATCACAGGACACAGAGGTTTAGCACATGACTCAAAGCTTCGGCTTCTAGAATCATAGGAACACTGAAATTTAACTATCTAATAAACAAATCAATAATCCAGCCCCAGTTGCTTGCAGAACACACATGAAAATATACATCAAGAAGGCACAAAACCAAAGCATGGAGCTCAAGAGGAAAAACTCCAGCATTCTATTTCCCAAACAAGGCTTTCTAGACAATAAGAGCATATCAGCATAATACAGCTGGATTTTGTTCTGAGAACTGAAATCTAATACAATTAACATGAATTTGGAGAGCTGTGAGAAAATGATTCACCATGATCATGTGCAAGAGATGCAGGCAATCCAGTCACAAGTAGGAGATACACAGTAGCATATCTAAGTAGGTTTTAAGGTTAGTTGACTTATAGTTAGCATCAATGTGAAGAGTCAGAGGCATTGAGGAGCATTCAGTTGAGTTAACTGAGTGTGACAAAAGATCACCTGGATGAAATTACTTTGTACTCAGGGACTGTAAACAGAAAGCAAGGGGGAAGGCAGTGCAGGTACAGGTGCTGATAGACTGTGGGATTCAGATGCCTGCAGAAGCTAGCAGCTATCAATAAAGAGGATCAAGATGACAAACGATGCAATTTATTTACCTAATATGAGCACCAGTGTTAGGGAAAAATATCACCCCTTAGCTTCTCATCTTAACATGGTTGGTTATGTATTACTATTTCTCCAGAATTCCTTGGATCTAACAGACAGGTCTCAAGAACCTGATGTCTTTGGGTTGGGATACCAACAGCACATCCCTAGATGCGAAATAGAGATGCTTACAAATAAGTATGTGGCATCCTCCCCGTAGAAGGGCATAAACCAAAGTTCCCAAGAAAATGAGACTGGAATTGAGAATGGTCCATGTTCCAGGACCTGCTGTGTAAAGCCTGGATTAAATTCAAAATAAATATCTTGGCCTGCTTTACAGGCTTAATACCTGAGGAAACCTCATATCTGTTCAACAGGAAAGTTAAAGTGAATCACTTTTTTCAATAAAAAAATAAAACAACTTAAAAAATAATTATATTTCAGCTCTGGTATCCATAGAAATACCTAACTTCAAAAAATGTCACTGTAATTACGTCCATGTCTTCCTAATTACTCTGCTATGAAACTTTTAGCCTTTAGGACTTTCCAAGTTCAGAAGGACCCAAATTTATGCACTGTTCCTTATGAAAAGGCATGGAGCGCCAATCCTCAGATAAAACATACAAGATTAATCTCTGAAATACAGAAGCCCATGAAAAACCAAGTGTTGAAATTAGGTAGAGGCACGTATAAATGAAAGGAATAAAATGAGTTACATTCAGTAAATCCATAAGAAGGCTTTCAGAAACAGTCAGCATTTCTAAGTTCTGACCTTGGAGTACTGTGTCCAGGTCTGGACTCCCCAGCACAAGAAAAACATGAAACTTGAGAGGCCCGTAGAGGGCCACAAAGATAATTAGGGGTCTTGGAGCATCTCCCTTATGAGAAAAGGCTGAGAGCCTGGAGAAGACAGAGGGGAATCTTAACAACACTTGTAAATCTAAAAGGGGTGAGTATCAAGTGGATGAGGCCAGACTCTTGACAGTGGCACCCATCAACAGGATAATGGGCAATGGGCACAAATTGCAACAGAAATTTCCTTAGAAGCACGAGGAAAAAACTTTTCACTGTGATGGTGACAGAGCATTGGAACAGGCCACTCGTAGAGGCTATGAAGTCTCCTTCTCTGGAGATATTCAGAACCCACCTGGACACTCCCCCCATGCAACCTACTGTAGGGAACCTGCTTTAGCAGGGAGTTGGACTTGATGATCTCCAAAGGTCCCTTCCAACTCCTATGATTCTGGGATCACTAAACAAAAACCCCCACTGGTGCAGGCATAGTGACAAGAGTATTGATTTTCAAATGAAGCATTAAAATCAAGAGCCCATGCTAGTTAAAGATCCCTTGGTAATCCTTCTAAAATGAGACTGTCCAGCTTTCTGCTTTGCCTACAAGTTTGACAGGTTCCTCCTGCTGCCTACCTGGAATCACTTAATGGGATTGCAATTTGCACAGGATTGCATCTTTGCTTCCTATCCTTAATGTCATGTAGCATTGCGGCAAGTTGGCACAGATCACATCTGTTCAATACAAGGTGTTTGAGTGCAATACACACAGGTTTCTGGATCTTCAGAGTCTTTAAAGGAAACATTCTGAAAAACCATCATTACAAAAAAAATTTAAACAAAAGACCCAGGTTTATTTCAGCAATAACAAAAAAGGATCCATTTATTGCACTGAATTGACACTGAAGAACTCACTTTTCAAACAGCATCTAAATTTATGCCTGTTGTTATAAGTACAGTTACATAGCACAAACTGGATAGTTCAACAGCCAGCTAAATGATCTGCACACAGAGCTGCTTCTAGATGTATAATTCATGAAGGGAAATTGTACGGACAACTTTGATACCTCTTTGAAAAATGTGAAGGTACTGCCTTAAAGCTCTAGAGACAAAGCCTTAGCCACCGTAGCATGTGAGCTCAAAAAAAACACGTGAGGACTTTTGGCTTTGTTCTCAAAACCTAGTACCTATATTAATTTTTTCCAATGTAAAAGCACAAGTCATAAAATAAAGACAAGGTTTTGAAATGCAATGCCTCCTGATTGAAATATCCTAATAATACATGTGTAAGGAGTTCTCCCTTCCAACCCTCATTCTTTTTCTTAAAATTCAGTATGAGCTCTTCAGAAGCTTGAAAAACTCCAATATCCTTTGTTCAGCTCTTACTCCATACAATGTATTTTTCCCCAGCCTTATTCATTCTGCTCCTGAATTGCTCAGGACAGTTTCTTCCATCAGAATTGATAGTATTTCATTGTCTTTCCCAAAGATGTGTTACTTAATAAAGCAGAAATTTAGCCATTCACAAGGGCAGAGATAAAAAAAATACATAAAAAAATGCCTTTAAATCCAAATCCTAGTGAGTCATATTTGAACAATGAAACACAGTAAGAAGGTAATTCTCTTTCCTTGCCATCATAAATTCCCACATTACCCTATAAAATAAGTCTACAACAGAACTATTGTGGTAAGCAAGTCAACAACTTTGATGACAGAAATTGGGTGGAATTATTTGGATAAGTGAGAATGTGGCTTATCAGAACAGCACAGACAGATGCAGCCACACCAGCTAGAAGGAGCTCAATGCTGCAAGATGTTAAACATCTTGAGGGCCCCATACAAGCCAGAAATCAGTAATGCTGTATGCCTCTGTCATGTAGCTAGGATCTACACTCTTATTCACCAGGTGAAGTGTGACCAGACAGCTGTCCCCCCTCAGTCCAGACTGCAACCTGGGCAGCCACTGTAACCCAGAAACTGAGGCAGCTCTAGCTTTCTCACACAGAAGAACTGTCAGCAGGAATGTAGGAGGGCGTATACTGCTAAAAACAAGGGTTCAAGCATTTAAGTAAGTAATGGGAACTGCAAAGTGTCAGGTACACAGAAATAACAAAGATTTTTTTGTAATAGTTGTGCAAAGAGAGCAGCAGTAGCACATCTAGTGAAAAGTTTGAGGGGAATTATCACTGTTAAGTGATTGGTGAGAGAAAAAAGTCAAAGCGGATGCTACAAATGTAAATGCTATTTAATTTAAACAAAGTCTGGGGAGTGTTCTGTGCTCCATTAAGAATTATCTGCACAGACTTGCTCCTACCAAACAGCCAGCTTAACAGGAACGGGTCTTTGCATAAATCAGGTATAACACCATTCTTCAGAGACTGGAAATAACAGACATCTTTTCACTTCTCTTTCCTTTTGAAGAATAAGCCAGGTGACACCGAAAAGTTGGGCAACACAAAACTTCTAGTGCCTCTTCAAATGATGCACAGCCCTCCACAAGGGTCATTTCTGCTCATCGTTTCAGACACTGCTGTCCATCCTGAGCTCACTAGTATGTCATCCTTGGACTCTACAGATGCAACTTAAAACTTATCTGAGCGCTGAAAATAACCTTTCATCTTTAATGATGCATTATAATCTCCCTGCAAAATACTAATAATTCATAAGCCTTGCTGAAGTAATGGTGTTTACCTAAATCCATAAGTTTGAAGTATTGAAGCACTGCAGTTGAGAGGGTGGTGACCAAGTCCCTATTCAAGCACATTCACTTTCATTTACCTTATTGATTTTTTTCTCTCCGCGCTTCCTCCCCTGTCATTTAGAGCCAAGGAAAGAAGGAAAATAAACTATTTCCGCCAGCTTTCTGCCCTCTTCTAGCTTTATTCCTCTCTTTCATAGGAGACTTTTTCTGAAAGAAGAAAGATCACACTAACTCAGAGTGGTAGAAAGCAGCAGCTGCAGGCAAATTCAAATAGCAGGAAAGCTGTGATTAGAAGGGTCATACTGTTACTGAGAATTTGCCATACTGATTACATACATCCTTGCATACTGATAATTAAGACACTGATACAGATTTCATGAAAACATTTGTAGCTCCCGGCAACTGGTGGTCAGTACTGCTGTAGGAAGTAGTGTGATAGAGCTGGGAAAAAAGGGGCTGAGGCCCAGAGAGGTGCCAGGAGATGGGGTGGCCTACACCCTCATATGACTCTGACATTGGATGTCACCTCTAACTATAATCATTTCAAGGGGGGAAAAAAGAAAAAAAATATTTCCTAAGAAAGAAACTTAGGATCACTCAAATGCTCAGAAACTCAGAGGAAAAA
>PPHD01017882.1:0-14836 GCA_002909625.1 Bambusicola thoracicus
AAAAAAAAAAAAAAAAAAACCAAACAACAACAAAAACCACCAACCCAACCTTTTCCGTGACACTAACGGAGCAGAGGCAAGTCTGTAAGGCACTTCTGCATGGGCTGCTCCCGAAAGCCTGACAAAGAGCTGCAGCACTGCGACCATTTCCAATGGAGAGATACGGGCTGAAACAAACCTCCAGGACCTCAATAGCTGGGACAGAGCCTTGATCCCCATCATTGTTGCAGGGAGCGGTGCCAGGGGACGGCCCCGGAGCATTGCCCCTGCAGAAGGATGAGTGGGGCCTGGGGCTGCGGCTCAGCCCCGCCGTCTGTCAATAGCTGACCTTTAGCGAGCCAGCGCTGATGCGAGCAAGCTGCTTAGTTCAAATGTTCCAGGAAGTCAAAAAATAGCCTCCGCCCTGAATAGGGAACTGCTTGTTTTCACAGGACTCGGAGCAGGGAGGCCGGACGCAGGCTGGGGAGCTCATGGCCGAGAGCAGAGCCTGCAAGCGTTGCAAAAAGAAAAGGGAAGGCACAGGGGTGCCTCTTCCCTCCCTGCTTTGCCAATCAAGGCTGGTGTGGCATCTTGAATGCTGCTTGTCCCCGTAACCCCCTAACCCCTGCCTGCTGGGCATGAAACTGGCTCCAGGGGAATGCTGGAGGTGCTGCCGGCAGGAGGGAGGTCCTGGGCCAGGAGCAGGTGATGGCAGCACAGCCCTTAGCATGCACCAGATGAAGAGGAGCCAAGCAGGTTGGCTGCCTTAGGTTTCAGTGGTCTCTTCTATGCTGTTTTTCTCCCCGCAGCCCTAGCAAAGCCTTTATTCCCTGCAGAGGGTTGGAAACGCCTGCCGGCGAGAGCTGGAGGTGGATCTTCAACAAGCAACTCGTGGCATCACCCCCATGCCACTGCAGCCAGGGGTGTGCTGAGGCCAGCACCTGGCCGGGATAGGACCCTGCACCCAGCACGTGGCCCTGTGGTAATTCATCAATGGTGGAGCAGCCTCCACAGGGTTAAGCGGATGGCTCCAACACAAAGAGAAAAACCCAAACTTGCCTTTCTAGTGACTCTTAAGGACTCAGCACAGCCAGTTTCCTAGGGCAAAAGGTGCTGGCAAAGGCAGCTGCAGAATAACCCCAACAAGAACACTTCACCATCTCCAAGCCTTGCTCATGCCCCCTGTGTATGGGAGGGCCCCACATCGCCACAGAGCCTGGCTGCAGCATCCCTGATCCTCTGCCACCTGGGTGGAAGGTTCCCTGAAAACCAAGCTGCACAAGAGGCAAAAGCACATGTCCGTCTAACCAACCCCTCCCAGGCTGCCACCAACTCTGTGAAGCCAAGGTTTCAAGTTCAGCATTTGTTCTGGCAGGTTAGCTTTGTATTTACATGTAGAGGGGGGAAAAATACCCTAAAAAAAAAAAAATAATAAAACCACAACAAAACCACCTTAAATAGGGAGAGTATAGCTTTAAAACTGGGAGGGCAAGGGTTGGAAAGTGTCTTGTAGTGCAGTTCAGAAGAGTCAGTTGGGGGCAGGTTTGGGTAGTGGCAGAGTCGGATGCGGGCTTTAATGCAAGTCCTCGCTCTGGGACAAGTCTGTCAGGATCTGGATGAGGTTGTCCAGCCCCCAGAGGTAGCCGTCCTCTCTGTTCCCTTCCACCCAGGGCACATTGTGCTGGAGAACTTGTCCCTCGGGCAGCGGGGTGGTTTTCCCAAAGTCGATCATCCAGACTTTGGCTTGTTCCTTTTTGTCGTGAATGAAGAGGAGGGAGCTCCCTATTACCTGCAGGAAGAGGGGGACGGTTAGAGGTGCATTGGCCCAGCCATATCCTCCTCAGCCAGCTGGGGGGCAGCTCAGGCTGCATTTGCAAGAGGTTACATCAAGATTTTGCATGAGCAAAAGCAAGAGCAGTGCTTTGCCGTCGGTCTTTGCACATGCAAACCAGGTATTCAGAGCAGCTGATTTACTTCAATCCCTGCTTCTGGCGGGAGGAGAAGCTCAGCAAAACACAGGCACAGAAGGGAGAGATGGAATTTCAGAGATCGAGGCAAGGTCCTTGGGGAAGGAGTGAGATAAACCTCAGTCTTCCGATGGAGGCCTTCCCAAGGCCGGCTCCTGGCAGCTGGCTGGCACCGCTCACACTCACCATCCCTACAGGCAACACTGCAGAACAGTGCGCTCCCAGAGCAAGGGGACGGCACAGCATCCTGCATAAAGTGCCATTCTGTCACACTCAGATCCCCCTCTAAAGCTCTCAGGGACCTCTCTTGGCTGGAACAGAGCAGCTGAAGGACAACCTTTCGCTGATGTTTTGCTGCCTGGCTTGGCTGGCTGGATCCTCCCACAGCTCCCTGGAGGAGCACCGGCCCCCGGGGTGCAAGGAGCCTGGCAGCCCCTCTGTGGCGCTTCGTCCTGAAGCAGGATGGAAAGTTAGTGCCTCTTCTTCTTAATATTGAAGGCTTGGAAACTGCTTTCAAAACATCTTTGAAAGGCTGTTTTGTTTCTGTGTTTTCAAATGGACTCCTGGCACTTCACTTCAGGGAGCGTTTTGTTTCCATCTCTGCACTGACCTGAAATGCTCAGAAGTGGCATTTCCCTGAGTTTCCCCCACTGCCGTGCTGCATGCAGGGGGAGCTGTGCCCCGGTCCCTTCGAGTCAGCCATCTCTGCCAGCTTCTCTTGCCCATAAGGTGCCAAGGAAATGCACTCTCGGAGTTCATTAACCAGATGCAGCATCAAATACTCTTTGCCAATGCTAGTGTCCTTCCAGGAAAATGTTCTTACTGTGGTGCCCTGGCTCAGCAAAAGCAGTCTGGGGGAGGTCTGCAACTCATGGCTAAAATGAAGCCTTGTTTGGAGGCACGGAGAAGCTGACAGCCACATGGTACCTCACCTGCGCACCCAGGCAGGAGTTTCTCCCCAGAAGACCTCTACACTTTCACACTAGGAACTTTTCCCAGTCATACAGAACCATAAGCAGCTTGGATTCCTCCTCGGTCACTTCTAATCTGTATGAGCATTGGTTTCTCTTAGATTCGAGCCCATATCAGATGCATGAATACCACATCAGTCATCTGCCGTATTTCCACATGAGGATTATATCAACAGGTGTGAAAATACGGATAATAGGATTAATTGAAAGTTCTAGAAATGTATAGCCTCTGACTTCAACTTCTCCTCTCTCTCTGAGCAAGCTGAGATAAACCAGTCAGGTGTACCTAAGTGAGTGAGGAAGGAGTGTGCATGTTACCTCATGGCACTTGAAGAACGGAGATGTCTCCAGGGTGGCACGGATCCCCTTCAACCGGTTCAGGTAACTGTTCTGGAATGACAAAGGAAAAGAAGCAGTCAGCTCTGTGGGAGGCCTGCAGGAAAACTGCTGCACAGGGCAGAGGGCTTCCCTTCCAGAACACCCTCTCTGATAGTGTGTATGTATGGAGAGATGGTATCTCCTCTTCTTGGGGATCCACCTTTTCACCTCTGTAACACTGTATGGGGCAAGTGCCACAGGTTGAGAGCATTTGCTTTGCTGAGCATGTACTTTCCCCGAGGCACCCACGGTGCTCTTGAGGAGGGAATGTAGCAGACTCTGCTGTGCATGGTCTTTATTTCCTACTTGGACTCATTCTAAGAGCTCAACGCTTCATCTCATTTGCCATTTTATCACTCCGTCACTCAGCGATCACAAGATACTTAAACAGCTCACTATCAGCACTTCTGCAAATTCAGTATCACACGTTGGAATGCTTTCACACAGCATGCAGACTGAGACCCAGGCACCTGGTACAGGCACCCCTGTGCACTGCTGGAAGGCACTAAGGGCTCTCTGTGGTCCCTCAGGTAGTTCATCTCCAGAGCTGAGACAGGAAGTCCGTGCATAACACGTACCTGGGCAATGTAATGCAACTCAGTTGTTCCCAATGTGTGAGGAGACTTGGGGTGGCAATGGTTTGACTGAGAAGCCCTGTCCTGAGCCACTGCATGATGCACTAGTAACCTTATTTACAGATCCAGGAATAATTCCTGGGTAACTACAGACAAAGCAGGTCTGATGGAGGCAGTGCCCAGGGCCACTGCAGCTGCAGCAATTCATCTGTAGGCTTTATATCATACAACTTAAAATGGGAGTCCTTTGTCAAACGGGGTATTTGACACAGCCTGTATAAACTGTTTACAGCCAGATCTCTTAATCTCTGGGCAATGCGGTGCAACTAACGTGGTGGGAAATTCTGTGGTGTGCCCGTGCCCAGGGCACGCTGCGTGGTGCAGCTCACCCTGCAGTGCAGCAGTCCTGGCCCTGTCACAGCTCAGGCCAAAAGCAAGGCTGGGAACTGCCCTTAGCCTCAGGGATGGGGGAAAAGAGCCTCTGCAGTGGGTTTTGGGGCCAAACCCCGAGCACCCTCAGTGGCCTCTCACCTGGTTGGTGCCGCTGCAGCAAACACGTGCCACTTACCAGCCTTCTGCTGCTCTCCCTCCACCCTCACATCAGGATGGGGTTTCTCTTCCTTTCAGAGAGCCTCCCTGAACTGCAGAGCAGCCACCAGAGGAACCCCCTCCCTGCAGATCCCGCAGCATCTCCCACTCACCAGAACATTGCGGTTCCCCCTTGTGAACTCCCTGAAGGCCTCTGTGACCTGTTCCTTTGTCCGCGTCTTCTTGAAGTCCCGGTTCACAGTGCCATCCTCTTTCTGGAAAGGAAGGCAGCACTGTGAGCGGGACAGGGAGAGAGGCAGCCAGGGGAAGGGACGAGTGTTTCAGCAGCCACGTGTGTCCCTATGCAGGGTGTGGGCAGTGGAGTGAGGGGACAGGGGCCCAAAAGCATCTTGTAGGCTGGGAAAGACGAATAAGGATGAAGAAGCAGAGCAGAGGCTGGGCAAGGTGAGCCCAGCACAAAGAGCAGAACCCGTGTGCAGTTCAGGACCTCCTGCCCAAGTTACCAACCTGTCTGTGGGCCACATGTGCTCAGCTCTCACCACCTGGCTTTGGCCGCAGCCACATATGCATGAGGACTCACTGAGCACGCACATAACATATAGGGGAAGTGGACAGCTCTGCCACACATCCGTCACGTGAATCCTGATGTGGTGGCTCCAACGTCAGCCCACCCTCTCCCAGGGGGATGATAGACATCAGTCTGTAGGAGTGCCACGGCATGAATTCCACACGTAAGGAGCACAACTTTTTCCACAAAGCATCCCAGAAAGGAGATGGACTTCTAAGTGCTCATAAAAATAATGCAGGTTGCAGATGGCCTCTCCGATAAGGCAGTCTTCACGAAAGCCAAGCAGGCTGCCCATAACGCTGCTCCCACAATTGCCTCCCTCCCACAGCTTCCTTGCCCAGCCAGATGCTGCTGCCACAGGGCCGATGATTGCGGTGACATTTCCAGGTGTCTGAGCCCCATGGGGCCTGGCTTCCACATAGCACAGGTGTGAGGGGGCTGATAAGAGCTACGGCCACTTTCCGTGCCAGCAGGTCCAATTGGTGCTGGTGGCACTGGGACAGGGCTGAGTTCGGCCACCAGCCACCAGCACCACTGGCCAAAGGGCTCACAAGCTGCCTGGCTGGGATATAACAGGCACACGTACTCAGGAGCTGCCATCAGTCCCCACCAATGGGTCGGCCCCAGGAATGTTCCTGTAGCAATATCTGACCCTGGCCTTGCTGTGGGAAGTGGTGAACAACTCTCAGGTCACAGCAGGAACTTGAGCAATATTTTTTTTTTGCAGAGAGCAACTCTCCAGAAAGCTCAAACTGGGTCAAGAGGGATCATTTGTACTTCTTTTAACTCATTAACATTGTTAATAGCTGCTGTTCGTAACTCCAGAAAGTTAAGTAAGTGGCACTACCTATATTATGCAGAGCAAGACCTCCATTTTGGAGAGGAAGAACCATAACCTTGAGGTCACCTGGAAAGTGGGAACTCAGCTGGCAGAGTCTCCCCATCCCTGTCCCCAGCCTCACTGCCAGCCCTGCACTGCCCACTCGTGCTGCTGCTGCTCCCTTCCTCCTGCTGTGCCCCTCCAGCCCACAACCCCAGGACCAGACCCGGCCCCTTCTGCAGGCACCCAGCTGCTGGCTCAAAACATGCCTCCCTCATCAGCATCAGCCCATCAGTGAAGGGTTTGCCCGCTCTTTTCCCTCAGGAAAGAAAGCAGGGGGAGAACAGAGCATCTCCCAGAACAGAGGAGATGCTGCATCACAGCACAACTCATCTGGCTCCGACAGCCACAAATCAGCATAAACTGCCAACGTTTTAGCTTAGGGGAATATAAGCCAGAAGCCAAGGGATTTAAGGAGAATTACAGTAATTAGAGCCTTGATCAAATTAGCCAGCCCCTAGCAGCAGCGGCAGGATTACCCCTGGAGGTCAGCACTTTCCAACATTTTAAAATTAAAGGGCTGTCTCACTGCTTGGAAAAAATCCACTGCCAACATCATGCTGCAGCTCTCTTACAGCTGACTAAAGCAGGGTGCAACTCTCCCCTGTCAGCCCAGGCTTTTATGCCCCTCCGCAGCACTTTCAGGCCCGTGTGGGAACAGGACTTGTTGGTTTGGGTTGTTGCTTTTTTTACTTTTTCATTTCAAGCATTTTGTATATGACCCGTTTTTGTTATAAAGTCCAAAAACGTCCCCAAAGCACAGACTGAGAAGCACTGCTGGAGGCCAAGGATATATCAAGTTGGCCTATAAATAGACAGATACTCTTGATTATAGCATCTAAGCAGGGAGAAGAAAGAGTGCACGTGAGCTTTGGCCCCAGCTGGCCCACTCCCTTTTTATAAAGCTGCAGTTTTATAATAAGCATCAGTAATGGGAACTAGGCAAAGGGTAGGCCGGAACAGCTCGTGGCGTGCTTGCAGATATCTGCAGCAGAGAAGGGATTTCAAGGGTTGGGGATGGTGGCAAAGAGCCACCTGACCCACTGCAGGCGCTGCAGAGAGCTGCTGTGGACAGCAGCATGAGCACAAGGCGGGCTGGGGCTCCTCGTGTTGCTGCATGCTGGGAAATGCTGCAAGGGGCTCAGTCCCAGAGCTGCTCCTTGAGTGTGAGAGCACGACTGCATTAGAGGAGAATGAAATGAGCTCTGCTGGCCATGAAATGCATCTGCAGAAATATGCATGGCAGCTCAGAGCAAAGGCATTGCCCAGCTGCAGGGAAAACAACGGAGTGGCTGATTTAACAGAATTATGGCTCAAATTGTCACCTTTCATCGATGCCCTGAGCTCAGCTGTGCTTTCAGAAGAGCACAGCCAGGTGCCTGGTGAGGAACCCCAAAGTGACACTGTTCCATCACCAGCCTGCTCTATGTGTGCATACTACTGTGAGCGGTTACCAAAAGCCCCCAGCAGCCTTTCCCCCTGGCTGCACACCCACGGGGCAGCCTCACCTTTATCCCCTCAATCCTGAAGCCCAGCGTGGCAGTGGAGCTGATGGTCTCCCTCCATTGCATGTAGCGGGGCTTAGTGACTGCCCGCAGCACGTTCTCCTCTTCGGTGGGAGCATCGGGGTCCACCTCGATCATCTTCTGGTACATGTCCTTCCTCAGGCTCGGCTTCTTCCGGGCCTTTATCAGCTCCTCCTCCAAGTACGTTCTGTAAGGAGATAGGGGGAACATCAGCAGGGCCACAGGGCCATGAGATACCTCAGGGCTATGAACATCTTTAAAAATCATCTTAGAAGGTCTATTCCAAACCTTTCTGTGACTCTGTGATCCAGTTTGGACCTCACAGCTATAATCCTGCTGAAATCAGCATCCCATCGTCAACACCTCTTCCTCAGCAAGGAACCAAAGCCAACCTAGCAATGACGAGGGAGTTTACTTCTTGCAGGTGCCCAGTATTGCTGTCCTACTGGCACCTTCTCATTGTCAACCCTTGGTACTGGGAGGCCAGTGCTCAGCAAACCTGAGCAGGGACTTAATCTCACAAACAGGACGCAGCTTTCAAAACGTGCCCAGGGATGATGTGGGATGAAGTCTGTGTATTTCTGGTGTTTCTCTCAGAGGAGGCATATGATCACAGAGTAGCCATCCTCAGTGCAGAAGCCCCTTTGAGAAACACTGCAGATAAAAGGCTTCAGCTGACATCACCAAACCCATGACATTGGGGTACGGAGAATAAAACAGCAGAATAGAGAATCAGTGTTCTCAGAAACATTGCTAATACTGCTCAGAGAGCTAGATTTCCTTAATCGGAGCAACAGATAATCTTCATGTATGGTTTGGTCCCCAGCATTGCTCCAGGCTTGATCCATAACAGGCCTTAAGTCTGACAAAACTTCCTTTGGGGATGATCAGAGACCAGTAGGTCTACTGGCACAGCTGTTACCTCCTTGTTCATGGTGGGTCCTGTCTTGATCCCATGGTGGCATGGTGCATGCAGCCTGCCTTCCTCCCCATGCCCTCCAGTGGGAAGTATTCCTTGCCTCCCTGCTGCCTGACAGGTCAAGTGTCACATTGAGTGTTTGGGATGGGAAAAAAAACCATATTCCTCCCTCGTATGGGAACCACCAACTTTTCCAGCAGTGCAAGCATCTCTGCCACACCTGAACCACCCTGAAGCCAGTGAGGGGGACTGAGCCTGTGCTACCAGGTCCTTTCCAAGCCTAAGCATCCTCACACCCCTCTCCTCATGCTGTTGGCTTAGCTTTGGCTGGAGGTGGTACTCTCACCTGTGTGCTTCACAGGGTCTCACCCTCTGCTTTCAGTATCTTAGAACTCAAGCAATGCCCCCAGTCACTCACCTGACCCCCATCTTGCAGTCCATAACGCAGGGGGAGTCAAATTCAGCTAGCAGATCTTCCATCTGGTTGTATCGCTCCCCATCCTTCATGACATCCCCGTGGTAGGCAGGAACGTAGGGCTTCAGGACATCGTTCATCAGGCGGTCAAGGCAGCGCTGCTCTGATTCACAGTGCTTCTTCAGTATTCTGCCATTGGCTGCTGCCTTGAAACTACCTGGGGGTGACAAGAGACCACGTGGCACTAAAAATGGTTGTGAGATGGCAAGGTGCCTCCCCAGAACAAGAGGGGCAGCCCAACACATCAGAAGCATCTCCATGCCCGAAAGAGCCCCTGGCACTCCCATTGCTCTCTACCTGCATGCCCTGCAAGCTGGATCCAGGGGTACTTCTTCTTGAAGGACATCACAAACGGGGACCAGTGCACCATGTTCTTGATCTTCCGCCATGATTTGCTCTAAGGGGAAAAAAAAATTGTGAAGGTGAATGCAATGTTTTAAGCATTTATTGTCCATAAAGTCACTCCAGGCAGCACGTGGCCATCTTGGACAGAGCAGGAGGCACCGGAGCCAGCACAGAATGGAAAGCAAATAGAGAATCTGCTCTTTTCCCATCACCCTGCGCCAAGGCAGAGTCACAGGGCCTCAGCACTACATCCAAAAATCACGAGTAACTTCTGTAAAGTAGGCAGCCTTTCTTCCAGCTGGCTGCTTCTGATGATGACAGCCCAGCCATATGCATCACCTTGTCTCCAGTGCCCCGTATCTCACCACCATGAGGACATTTGCCCATCTTTGTCAATGCGCTGCTGCTGCAGATCACAGCAGACCAAGTGGGGAAGGGAGCCCAAGGTTCCTCTTGGGGCACAAAGCTCCGCTCCGGACCCAGTGGGTAGGAAGAGACACTCACACGTGCAAAAGCTCACTAAAGCATTTTTTGCTCTCCACTGAATGACAGCTGCTTTGCTTATCAGGTTTGCAACATGCCCACATCTGACCTGCCCGCTTTGGCTGATCAGTAACCACGTTTTGGAGAAGAATTCCCTCCTGATACGTTGCGTTCTTCGTCAGATGGATTGCACAAAACTATTGACATTACTTCAGTGAGAGTGTCATTGGATATATGAAAGCCTCTCTTGAAGGCGTGCTCCTTCCTGGGGAAGAGGTTTTCCCTGGATTGTTCTGGGGAACACACTGCTAACAAAAGGCAGCAACAATGGAAAAATGCCTTCTTGTAGAAGAGGAGACAAACAACTCTTATCCTGGCCATAAGGAGCTACTGGGTTCAGCGGGAAGTCCACAGATAAATTATCCTCACTTGCTCCATTCCTAATGCATGTGAGGGAGCCTTCCAGAAAGGCCCAGTAATATCTTCCTTGTGTTTGGAGAGCTGGCCTCTGTTCCAGTAACACTTTGCAGACAGGCGGAGAAGAGCCAGCAGCCCCAACTTGCAGCTTGGATGCTTGTCTGGAGTGAACTCACAGTGCAGGAATCTGTGCTGGGAACTGCTGACATGTTTAAAAGGATAGGAAGGAGCCAGACAAGGATGTCAGTGTCTGCAGTGTGGAAACTCCACTGAGTTACACGACACTACGCTCCAGCCCTGAGGCAGAAGGGCACTGCACAGAGCAGGTAGGGGGATAGAGGCTGGGAGCAAAGTCCTTTCCCCATCCCCCTTCCCCTTCCCAGCCAGGAGGTGAAGCTGGACCTTCACCTGGACCGCTGCCTGGCACCAGGAGCATCCAAGCACACACTGGTACCAGTATGGGAGCACAGCAGCTTGACACAGAGCTCTGCCACAGAGGGTGACACCAGGCATACCCTGCACCCCTCTGCACAGCAGCTTTGCTCAGCAGCACGGCTTGCTGGCCTTGGCAGGGCAGTTCCCTACCTGACACGAGGATGGATGTTTTTATTTCCAAGCGCTGTGCCAGAACTGGTGTGCTGTAGCTGTTCTTTGTTCTCCTCTTGGCAGAGAGCGGGATGAAAGCTGAGGGAGGGGGGTGGGGGTCCCTCTTTTTGTTTTCAAAATAGTAACATCAAGTCCTGACTGATGTCATGAAAAAAGAGCGAGGAAAAAAACTCCGAGGGAGTCTGGACCCCAGACATGCACAACCCACCTCGTCTGAAACAAAGAGAAGGTGTCCTGATACCCTACAGCAGCTCTGTAAGTCCCGCAGTCTCAGGACACCAGCCAAGGCAACGCAACTCCCCAGGCCAAGATTTTGTTTTTAGGGGTTACAGCTCTGCTGCTAAAACTTTGATGCACATCAAGATGCAAGCAAAATGGAGCCAAGTGTCCCCCAGGGCAGTGCAAACCACTGGTCCCACTTTGCTTAGGACTGCCCAGGCCCTAGATGTGCTTGGCTCACATATGCCTTTGGTTAGACATTTCCAGCCCAAGTTTCAGGGCTGTGGCTAAGGACCATGTTTTTGGCAGCACCGCACACACAGGATCTGGGCTCAACAGTAGGGCCAAGCACAGAGGGCTGAGAAGGAGAAGCTGAAGCCTCACTGACACGCAGGTTTGGCCTTCATCTTAACAAAACAAAGCCGCAGAAGACAGTTCTGAACTGAGAGCACTCGGTGAACAGCCGTCTGCTCTGCTAGGATGCAAAGGGAGTGCTCAACCACTGTCACTGCTGAAATCTCATTTGCCCACGGTGAAGTGAGCAGGCGGAACAGCACGCCAAAAGCTGAACACACTTGTTTTGTTTGGTCAGAGCCCATGCCATATATGCATCACTTACAGCTGCTTCTGGCATCCCGATAACCTGCTCTCCCTGAATTCCAGCCCCCCAGCTGCTTCCCCTCCCCAAAAACTCACAAAGCTGTGCTGACCAATTGAGCTCTTACAGCAGCTGCATACAGCCTAAATAAGCAGGAGATATGCAGAAGGTGTCCGATGCAGTTTAACTCTTTTTCAGTGAAAACCTCTTTGAACATCAGCACACGCCGATCCATCAGCTGCTATGCAGCAATTTAGTGACTCTGAAAATAAACGTGGTGAGGAGCAGCACCATTGGCACTCATCATCTGCCACGTGGACATGAAGCTGAGCACCTGGCAGAGCCAATTTCTGCTTCTGCTTTCTCCCAGCCCCTCTCCAGCTCATCCCAGCTGTGGCATGGCGAACAGGACCAGAGGAGCTGAGCCCTCCCAGCCAGCACCCACAGCTAGGCAAGGGGAGAGGAGCGCTGGGAAAACAGTTTTATCTTCTCCGTGTTTAACTTTGCTTATCTGAAGCTTAAGGCGAACGCCAGGCTTTCCCCGTCTGTCAATAGAGCTTTATACGGAAAGAACAACATAGGAGAACTTAGGCCAACCCAGAAGGTCAGAGGATACATTGTGTTTAATTAGATTAAACAAAAAAGTGACTGATGAGCTCAGTGCTCACCAAGCATTTTCCCTCTGGCAGATGGCTTTCCTCTCGTGCCTGCTCAGGGATATGTGCTTTTCTGCCCACTCCCTTCCCCTCCTCAGCACAGGGTTTGGTTGGTGCTATGGGGAGCCGGGGCTGCTTTGCCCTTCCCATGCGTTGAGCCAGAGAGATGGGCAGAAAACAATTCCATTTGCTGGAATTATCATAGAATCAGTAAGTTTGGAAAACACCTCTAAGATCATCACGTCCAACCACCAACCCACCCCCGCCATGCACACTATCCATGTCCTTCAGTGCCACATCTCCACATTCCTTGAACACCGCCAGACGTGGTGACCCCACCACCACCCTGGGCAGCCTGTGCCAATGTATCACTGCTCTTTCTGAGAAGAAACTTCCTAATATCCAACCAATTATGGTTTCCTATGGTATGACAGGACTGAACATTCCTGGAAATAGCTGGAGATGGATCCTTTTTATGCACCGCTGGAGTCAAGATCATACAGCTGGAGCAGGGATGAGTGAGAGCAGCATTACATCAACAACTGAAGAACTTCATCCCTTTCTCCCAGGAAGATCCTGAAATAAACGAGGAGCAGAAGACAGAAAAACTGAGAGCAGACAGCAGGGCCTTACTGCTCTTTGCTTTCACTTCCAGCTCTACCAAAATGGGAACAAAATGGAGCTAAGCGCCGGCCTCCTCAGAAAGGGGCTTTGGTGAGGCCCGGGACATGCCTCATTCCTGAGCTGGGCTGGTGAGCTGCTCCTTGTGTCTGCAGCCTTGTGGTTTGACAAACAGCAACTCAAGCAGCTGAGGAGAGCAGACTTTGCACTGGAGAGGCTTCCTCTGCAACAAATAAATACGTGGGGGAGCGTTTGCCCACAGAGTTCACTCCGTGTCGGCTTGCTTGGGAGCCACACGCGCACAGCCAAGGGAAAGGAAGCCATTTTGTTTTCCATGTTTAAAAGAACAAATGTGTTTTCTTTTGGTCTTTAGAAAGTAGTTAAGGTTTCCCTAGTGATGATTGTTTCCCTTCGCTGGGAAAAGCTCCATCGGGGAGGCGAGGAGGCCAGTTCTGCTCACTGTGTGGGGTGCTGGCGGCAGAGGGCACAGAGCAGGGCAGGCAGGGACCTGCATGCTGCTGGCTGCCTCCTCCGTGCCCCCTGCACACAGGATCCCTGCCTAAACCACTCGTGATGTGCTCTGGGTTGCTAACATGGAGCTCAGGCTGTGCCCTGCTGCTGGGCAGCCTTCTGGGAGGAGAGCCCAGACAGCCCAATGTCTTATGCAGTCTTCTTCCAATGCAAACCGCCCACATCCACACCAATGTGGCCGAAGTTGCTGCCTTCTCTGCCATCTGTGGGAGATTAACACGAGTGACAGAGGAGCCTCGGCCAGAACGCAGGGAAGCCAGGAACATCTGCTGGGATCATCGAAAATTATTCCAGCCTATTGGAAACAAACAGGAGCTCGCTGCAGACTCCCCCTTCCTGCTTACGATGCTGGAGAGGAGAAAGCCCAGATGGGTGTCCGTGGTGCTTGGACGTGGCCTTCCCTCTGACAATAGGAGGAAGCCCCATGGCTGTGGGCCCGGCAGCAGCACCCGGTGTGCAGGGTTGGTCGCAGCCTCCCCCTGCTCACTCGCAGTGCACAGTGATGCATGGGCATGTGCAGGGGGCTGAGCAGAGGCAGTGCCAAAGCATTGGGTGGGAGAAAGGCAGAAGTGGCCCTGGAGCTGCGGCTGTCTCTGTGAGTGTTTCTTCTCGATTAGCAGCCTCCCCTTCAATCAAGGCAAAATCTTCCTAGCACAGATCAGTCATAACTGCCCTTCCAGTAAAGCTGGATGAATTAATTGTACGCATTAGGCAAATCCAGCCCACTTTCCTTCTCAGGAACTGATCCAGATCTCTGGAAATGTCTTTGTTACTCATTAGCTACATACAAATTACGTTTGTTAAGCAATTTTCGGCTTAGAGAATTCAAGGGAAACAGAAACAGTTGGTCACTTCTGGTGGACTGCTACGAAAGTCCTGTGCTGCTGCTTCCCCAGCAGGCAGCTCCCTTTTAAGAGGCAGTCAGTGATAAAAATGCTCACTAGCAGCTCAAGGCAGGCCCAGGGCTGGGCAGCAGGTCAGGCACCCAGCTGAGAGCAGCACGGCACGAGTCAGGGAACTATCCCAAGTGCCAGCCGCCGAACACCCTCTTCTACAGTTTGAAGGCAATTTTCAGGGATTTAAACCATGACACTGCATTTCCAGTCCACTTAGAGGAATTTGGGACTGAAGGACCAAACACAGAGTAGCATCCGTATGCAGAACAAAGGCGCTTCTAATACTTGGGCTTTTTTAGTCCAGTTTATTCCTATCTGCTTCTGGATGCTACCAGAACAGCATGGGATGGAACCAGCCTGCGCGTGGACACGTGCTGTGAAGTGAGCTGTGATGCCCAAAGCAACCCCCAAAACGAAGGGTGGTTTGGAGAGATTTCCCCCAGCTCAAGACCCCCACCAGCACATGGTAAGCCCAGAGGGCTCATCCCCCTTCTCTTCAGCCTCCCTTATGAACAAGCAGGGCAATCTCAGGCTTCTAGTGCCAGAGTGGCCATCTGAGTTATTTACCTGGGATCAGCAAGGAGGGCATTAGTGTAGATGCTACAAATACAAAGCTCTGGGAGCATACTGTCCACAAGCATCAGGGCCACACAAGCAAGATTCTGCAAAACCAACGC
>PPHD01017883.1:0-14835 GCA_002909625.1 Bambusicola thoracicus
AATTCCTTCTGTTAACCACAGAGTTCTGTGCTGCACATTTATTTAACAGTAGATTTGTGTATTAAAAATATAAAGCAGTGGATAATTATTTTTAACTCTAAAAATAACCATTTTTTGTCAGACTGAATTTCAGGTTGAATTTCTTCAAATTGTCTTGCAAAGATATGTGTTTAGAATAGATGTCTGTGTTATGTCTGCACTTAAAATGTTTGTTGTTTTTGGTCCTGCTGAAAGACATCCCCTTCTGAGTGCTATACTTTCCCATCTCAGAATTAATGTATTGTTCTGTGTTGGCAATTGGGTAACACTCATGTTAGGTTTATTGTTTGGGCAAAAAAAAAAAGTCTTGCAGGATACGTAGCTGATGCAAACTTCTCTTGGTATGTTTGTTATTTACAGGCAGTAGTGCCTTGCACAACTTTCATTCTTGGTGACAAATGAAGCTGATAAAATTAAAATTTGAGCTTTCTGCATTACCCTGACACTGAAGAACCTTCTGAAGTGTGCTTCATTTTTGTTTTGTGGGGCTTTTTGTTCATTTGCTTTTGTGTGTTTTTGTTGTTGTTCACATCAGGTGCTCATCTGTGTCACCGTTCTGTGTTCTTGATTTTAAAGTAAGTGACTGGGAGAGGAAGGCTGAAAGAAGCGCTGTGTATATCTGGTTTCAAGTCCAACCATGCACCTCACACTGCAAGTCCACCACTAAACCGTGTCCATAATCACCAGTATTAAGCATCCTGCTTAGTTTGTTCGGTGATGTGATGAGTGCAGATGAGATGAAGGCTTTTGCTGTGATGTAGTGGATCTCCATGCACTCATATTAGAGCTGTAGCATTCTCCAGGGAGAATGAGTGCAGTGGCTCAGAGCTCTGCCCCTCTGGATTCTATCTGTGGTGCTTAACATGGCCAGTAGGAAATAATTTAAGGCAGGTGGATTTGAAGACTGTTGTCACTGTTCTGAAAACCCTAAAGTTAGGGTGTTGAAGAACAGCTGCATAGAATCTCTCTTTATACATAGGTTATGTGGAGACTTACTACATTACATTTCTAATTCTGCTAGTATTCTGTATTAAAATTTTCAGTTTTGAAAGAAACCAAGGTCTTCCAGAGATACCTATTTTGAAGGCTTTATTTTATCTTTGTACCTTTCATCCCTAAGGTAAAGGATGCAAATCAGTGAGATAATTCTGTTACTGATTCTTTTCCTTAGGCTGCGGGTTTTATTTTTTTAACTTGTCTTACAGGAACTTGCCGCTGGCTATTGCTGTGTCTATGCCAATTGTGACTGTCATCTACATTATGACCAATGTAGCTTACTATACAGTGCTGGATGTTCAAGCTGTTCTCTCTAGTGATGCTGTGGCAGTGGTAAGTTGACTGTGTAGCACTTTGCTGTTACCCTTCACTTCTTGGGGGTGTGTTTCACACATTTCTTAAGTGGAACAAAACAGGAAAAAAGGTCCTTCTGTAGTGCTTCAGTGAATGCAGAGAAAAGATTTGCCATGAAAAAATTGATCTTAAAGTGAGAAATAGTTAATGAAATCATGTGCAATAGTAATATATGAGCAGACTGAATAAAATAAGCTCAGATACAACTTGTTAATGTGTTCTGCATAGAAGCTAACAAGACTTGTGTGTTTTGAGCTGATTGTAAATTAGACTCATTAGTACATAATGGTCTCTTCTGTTCCTTCATGCTGCAGCATTAAAAATCTCAACATTCTGTTTGGGTATTCATTGGTGTGAAGCATATCTGGAGAGGAATGTGTTGCATTAGCTATGACTAAGTTTAGCTTTGCATCTCCTTTTCAATAACTTAAATCCCTGTCTTCCCAAGGTTGTATTAATTACAACTTTTAAGATTTAAACTATTTTTTTTTTTTTTGTATACAGGTAGAAGTTCAAGTCTAATTAAAGTATAAACCTTTTTAAAGTGAAAACTGGACAAAACGTGTTTTATGCTCAAAGCTGGTCATTATACAAAAGTGAAGGGGTTTTATTTTGTTTTGCTTCCTTTTCCTGTAGCTGTATTTCTGATTACTGTATTCTTTAGATTTTAGGGGCAAAATCTCACCACCTTTCTGGATATTTACACTGGAGGAAAAGAAATAGCCTTCCTCCCCTTCATATTCCCATGTAGCTTCTAAAATTTAAGTAGCTAGACAATGGGCAGAGAGAGCTAAATTAATCAAAATAAAGGAAATACACACTTGCTTTCCATAAAGGATTATTGTGATAAAAACTGGTTTAGCCAATCAGCAAACTCTTGTTTAAGTGCATTTGGGCAGAAGGTTAGGCAAGAGCACTTATTTGATGTATTTAAAACTTGAGAAGTATTGGTGTTTAATGTAAGCTTGCAGAATAGTTTATGGTAAATGTGAGTTGTATGCTGTCGTCTCAAAAGTAGCTATGCAGGCATTCATTTCAAAACATACTGAAAGTAGATAAATTCTAATTCTTGGCCTCCTCTTAACGTGAATGTAGAAATGGCAAATTATCATAAAATGCATCATTAGAGATTTGATAAAACACTTCAGAGTGAAACAAAAGAAGACAAGGATGGAAAATATTAAATTTTGAGTCAGCATGTACGAAGGGTTAGTAATGGCTCCAGGAATGTTTTTGTTGTAGGCTATGTAGCATCTTTCAGTGACTCTCAATGGTATTTTTAGTTGTTCTCCATAATGAACTAATCCAGACAAAACTAAAAGCCAGTATGAACTCCACTGTCAATCATGACGTCAGGAAAGTAATACACTGTTGTTTTTTGTAGAAGATTTGGAAAATATCTTGCTTTGACAGCAATGAAACTCTCCGGAGCAGGCTACCCACCAAGAGTACGCTGTGCCTACTGCCCAGCTCTTGGCCATTGCCATCACAGAGCGTTTACACAGGCGTTCGGTGGATGGGATCAGGAAGACCGATCCACTTTGGGGGAATGGTTCAGTTTGTGGCCTGTCCAGCCTTTGTGGCTGTCCATAGCATGTGGTCGCACTGCAGCAGGAATGAGTGGCTAGATATAGAAGGGATCAGGGATGCCTAGACGTGAATATGCATGTGAAACCCAAGGCAAATTCTTTGTGATTTTACCTATACTTCATGTAGTTATTTGATATGATTTTAGATCAAAAGTGAGTATATATTTACTTGTGTATATATACATTTGTGTGTGTATATACACAGAGTAATTTTACATGAAATTGCAGCACACAGAACTGATCAGGTCTTCTCTATTATGGGATGCATGTGAAAATGCAAGATTAAAAAAAAAGAAGAAAGGCTTAGCAGTGACTTAATCCTCAGTCAATCTAATTGCTTGCTGAGATATTAGGTGGCTAGAATATGAATGAAAATGTTTGAGATTCCAGGGGATTTATAGGTTGTGATAGTTTTAATGGAACTTAATTGGATGATTGACTTTAGACGTCTAAGGCTGTGCTTTTTCATTAGATCTCAGGATTGCCAAATACTTGCACTTAAAAGTTTAACTAAACTAAAGGCATAACTGTCTAAAGGCATTTTTGCTGAGACGTTATCAGCTGGCAAACAGCATTCTGCTGAGTGCCGTTACTTATATCCCTTTTAGAATGAAAAGGTGGAAGTTCAGCTGAACTCAACACGCGACTCATTAATGATTTCTTTTCGTTGCTGATACAAATTCAATTGCCAGGTTTTAGAAACCAATTTTAAGCTTGGTCTGCTAATATATTAACAATTAATGTGGACCTCAGCAAGGGATGAGGTAGAGTAAAACTGGTGATCTGACACACACACACACTGCATAATACTTGCTGATATTTCAAATTGCAGTAGATGAATGCAGTAGGTATACTCTTGGAATATATCTTCTGGTTTAGCCTGTCCTAAAAGGGAAGCTGCCCCTAGCTCTGAGTCTGCTGAGCAGTACAAGCTGTTAAGCAGCAAGTGGCAATAACTGGGAGAGTTTCTTTATGATTGCATTTGTGGTCTGCTCACATAGTCAACATGTGATATGTGATGCAGGATGCTGTAGTTTCCTTTTTATCTTGTAAGCTGTGGTTACATGAAAATTACTAGAAGGAATTTTTAAAGAAAAATGTCAATAATGTTGCTGCATTTCAGAGCTGTTCATGTAGTAAAGCAGCTGCTAAATTTAGCCTGTCTGTATCTATCTAGAAAGGGGTATCTTTTTTATATTCATTTCACTCAAACAGCTTTGAACTAGAAGGAGCACGCCACCAGTTCCTAAATGAGGAGAAGAAAGGTTCCAAGTAAAAGAAATGGTAGCAGTAGTGCGCCTTTGTACATCACCTTGTATACTATTTTTCTTAATGGCTGAGAGGTGAAAGAGCTCTTAAAAAGGACTGGTATGAAACTAAATGATATAATGTCCTTCCTTCCTTTTAGTTCAGTATGAGCTTCGCTTAATTCCACTGTCAGAGCTAAGAAAGTCAGTTTCTTAAAGCTCTTTTGTTGTTGAAGTAAGTGAAGTAACGTGGCAACAGCTAGCTTAGGAATATGCAAATGCTTTTCAGCCATTTGCTGATCATGTAGAAGTCACTTCCTTTCTCAAAGATTCCTGTCAGCGTTTCAGTTCTCACTTCTGTTTTACTTCTGTATGCAAACCATCACAACTATTGCTGTTAAGTTTTATGCACATGAAGCAGTTCCTCTATAGTAAAAACACACATAGAAAATGTGTAAAAAATTTTATTTCAGCTTCCCATGTCCTTGAACGGCTGGTTTTTGCAATTAAGAATGTCAATGTAAGTTTTGTTCATGAAGAGGGCACCTGGCTCCTCAATCACTTGATCTTTTTTGAGCTACCTCATCTTCTAACAGGGAAGAGTCTACTAGCTGGCCTACCCTGTGAGCATAGCTTGTTACCTGTTTCTTCTGGGTGGTCGTGTCTCTTTTTCTGTCTGGTTGATTGAATTCATACAATGGGTAGTATTTGGCAGCTTACTTTTAGTCAGAAAAACTAAAAATGCTTTGTGATAGAAGCAGCTGATTGCTCTGCATAGGTGGCTGTCATCGTTCACGAAGCTGTACAGCTCAGTCATCTTTATTCCAAATCTACAGACGATTTCAGCTGTGTCTTTGAATTTTATCTTGTGAGTCCAGCACTGATCAGTCCAATTTAACCTGGTGTGCTTATATTCTAGAAAAGGCTTTGCTTTGGCATACCTTGTTCTCCGGTGAAATAGGAATGTGGGAGTCTGTGTGACTTAATGGTTTAAAATTTTCCATGGTGTACAGTTGAACAACTTTTGAAACATTCTTTTTTCTGAGTTTAACCAGAAATTGCCAAGTCACTATTAGGCCCTGTGTGTTACTTCCCTTACTTCATTTGGCCAGTCACTGGCTTCTTTCCAGAAGAGGGAAACCTGCTTGTCTTTAGCTGCCTGTGTCACATCCACTGTCCTTGGTTACACTCGCACCTCCCAGTAAGGTTCCTTTGGATGAAATGCATGTTCTGTACCTTACAGTGAAAGAACTGTTTATTAGAATTATCAATTATACAAGGAGAATAATTATGCCTCTGTAAATAATTCAACAGAATGAGAGATGAAACAAGAATGACAGGAGATTTAAACAGTTTTTTCTTAAATGCCTTTCTGTGTCACCTTTATGATTTTCTGGCTGTGTTTCCAGTTGATGTTTTCCCTTTCTCCTGTCTTTATAAGATGCAACAATAAATCTAACTTGGTCAAACTGAACAGATGTCATACAGTATCTTGACAAATGTGATCTATGACACAAAGAAACCTGATGTGCTCAGTGGCTTTTTTAGTAGGGCAGCTTCCTGATTGCCATAGATCATGGTCTTTGTTTCCCTTAGGAATTAGTCCCTTAAAGGCCCGAGGAGCCAAAAACTGAGAAAACAGTTCAGACTGCCAAATCTTGTAATGCGGGGATGTATTTATACCATGCCTCAAGAGAAAAGTCATAGCAGAATGAATTGCTCTTCCTAGATACTAGCCAGACTGCTCATTATCTCTCTCACACTATCTATGAGGTAAATATAGGTAAGAATGTTGTAGAATTGAGCCTGGAAAAACTTGCATGTGCAATAGGGTCTTGAAATGAGCTATTTAAAGCGGCTCTGTAGATGCCTTTTAAGCCTTCCTAATCATAATACCTCATAATCTTTCAGTGCAGCTTTGTATAAATTTCTGGTTCCTGTTAGAGTACATTCTCTTTGCGTTTATCCAGCTGATCAGTACTGTTTCTCTGACTTGTCAGCATTGCTTGCAACTCCGTGTGCTCTCAGTACAGTCTGACATTATGTGCACTGCTATGTGCAGCCAGGTATGATGAAGCAGTCCTCATTGTGTGGTTCCTAAAATAAATGTGGGTCTTTCTGATTGTCTTGTGTGCCTGAATTACCAGGTGTGAGGTGGTATCCCATGTGTTTTGCTGTGGCAGCTCTTTATGTGGGGTAACTCCTGCTGCATTTAGTTCAGAGCATTCATATAGAACTATTGTTTGAACACCTAAAGGGATAAAAAGTGTTCATGCTACCATTCACTGAGTACCAGCTGATGATCATGAGATCAAACTGAGCCAGGTCAAAAATGTGGTTAAATTAGTCATTCACGTCTTTAGACAAAGCTGTCATTCAGTTTTCAATAGTTCTTCTGGGAGTAATGTGTAACATTCCAGTTGTGAGGAAGTGAGGGCAGTTCAGCTGAGAAGTGCATGGCTGGGAGCACCTGACTTCTTCATTATTTTTCCCTGCTGATGGTTTGGGAAGAAAATCAGAATGAAGGAAGTGATTCTAGGTGCACATCTTTTCTACACTGTCTGTGTATGTATGTATATCTTACATATCCAATGTATGGGAGGGCATAAAAAGACAATTGCAAGTGCTGTATAAGCCACTGAATTCCTTTGTTTCCTAGCTATTAGAAGCAGTTGTAGTTGAAGTCTAGGCTACAGGGCTTGACAGACTATAGCAGAGATGACAATTTAATCTCTTAATCCTTCTTGCTCTTTAGACTTTCTCAGAAGAAACCTGAGAAGAAATCCGTCCCCATAGTGGTGGCTTTCTCCTGTTATGGTGGACTAAATACTTCTGCTATAGCTGCCTCCAGGTAGGCTCCTCTGTCATCCTCCACATACCCCTCCAAATGCTCCATTCTTTCCCCTTTTGCCAGCTCATTTGTTTTCATAAATGCACTTCACTGCTCCCAGAAGTAGTGGTAGTTAAAGTGGAATTGGTCAGATGCTCAGTTCAGAGCCCAGCCCTAGCTCATTTATGAAGGATTTGTAGTTGTAAAATTACAGTATTAGTAGAAAGCAGCCACTAACTCTTCTCCCTCCCCATTTATTTTCTCTTGGGGTAGTGCACGTGGTATATGTGCTGGATAACTTGACTGGTTTTTGTACTTTTCTCTGCCCTTCTTTCTTATGCAGAATAACCATCTTATGTGCACGCAGTTGAATGCTTATCACGGCCACTTTTACTTACCTTTCAGTAACATCCCCTGCTAAAGAAACACTATAGCATAGCCTTGGTGAAGATATTTCTTAGCATCTGTCAAAATAAAGTGTTGAAAGATTTACTAGTATATAAGTGAAGGATAAAAGTATGATTTATGTATTAGCAGTAATGTAAGAACTTGGCTGATTTTTTTAGTTATATTTTTAATGTTGAAAGCAAGATGGGAAAACACCTGCACAAAACCTTTGGGCCTATACCTGTCATGCCAAGCTAGGCACCGTCTCTAGAAAGTTCACTGACACTTCAGGTATCTTTCAACTGAGCAACTTTGTTTTGCTGAAAGATCATTAAGCAGACAGATCTGCTTGGCAGACCAAGCTGAACTGTATGGATCATTCTGAATTAAAATACTCTTTTGCCTTTCCTTACCTAGTAAGGTTAAGCTCTTACTGTTAATGCTCCACCCTCCCTTCTCTCAAGAATCCCAATCAGAGCATTAGAAAATAAATCAGAAATGATAGTGTGGGGAAAGGCCCCGACTAGGTTACTCTCTCTTTCAAAGGGGCTAACTGGTACAGATCCAGAAAAATTAATGTTTGAGCCTTTGGTGGATCAACAGCTCTTACATATCGTAGAGTACAAGTCTGCTTCTGGAATATGTTGACTGTGTAACATCTTCATCTGTGTATAGTCTGTGGAAGTGATACCACTTTGCCTTAATGCTCTCTGGGTTTTACTGCT
This sequence comes from Bambusicola thoracicus, assembly GCA_002909625.1. NCBI lineage: Eukaryota > Metazoa > Chordata > Aves > Galliformes > Phasianidae > Bambusicola > Bambusicola thoracicus. The sequence goes on from PPHD01017883.1 coordinate 8,168, forward strand.
CATATGACTGATTGCTGTTTTTCCAAGATGTATGAAATAACATTAGCATATCTTAGATAGGCTATGCATGATAGGATAGAAATGGACTTTGAGATAGTTTCACATCTGGCGTTCTGCAGTGGCCCTGTACTAGATGTTCCAAAAGAAATTGAAAAATGCTTACAAAGAACAAACCTGCTTTTTGAGAAGAAGATTCTCCAGCTAATTTGCATCCTGTAGCATAAGATTACATCCTTATGTTTTCCTTCTCTTTTTTAACTGCAGCTGTTAATGTTACTTACCTAAATGCTTATCATTTAAGTAACCTTACTAAACAACTTAATTATTTAATATCATGTTGAGTTCTGTATTTTAGCTTTGCATATTTAAAAAAATCCTCTGGCAGTTACAAGGCTGGTATCTAACTTCACTTGCTGTTTAGCTTTGGAAATGAGGCACTCCAGGCCTTTAAGTCATCCTTTAAAATGATTGAACATCCTTGTAACGGTTGTCTGTTAGAATTTTCATCTAGTCCTCATTCTTAACCTTTTCTGGAGAAGTTGTAATGCTTTCAACTGGGTTATTACAAAAAGTGTTCTGCTTTGTGAGATGAGTTTTGTCAGAGCTGCATTTAAATCTGATAAAGATCTGAGAGGAGCACTGAATTCTTGTAGCTAATCTTGAGCAGCAAAACTTTTATATATTATTAATGTAAACTATTATTTGCTTTTTTTATTTTGGTGGGATGAAAATGGGCAACCCGTGGTACTCAATTTTAATAACTTCTGTGGGTGTTTGTGTGCATGCATTTTTCTTCTCCCCTGTGTTGATGCTGCATTGTGAGGAAACATACGCTGATGTGTCTGAAAAATGAGAGGTCAGCAGGAGCAGTGCTATAGTAAGAATTAGGTTGACTAACATAGTTAACTTCAAACCTTTTGGCAACATTCTCATTGAAGTGATTATAGGCTTTTGTGCTGTCCCTTAGCAGAAGGAAATCCTATTGTCTTTGAGGTAGAACTAGATTACACAGAAGGATGGAATAAGTTTTCCTTTTTAACGTGGGTGGTAGTATACAGCTAAGCACATTGGGATTCTGAACCTTCACCTGATGATGTGAAGAACAAAACACTTCTGTTAGCCCAGACAAAACAAACAAACCAACCAACCAGGAAACTTTTACTGACATAAAACCGAAACTTGACCAGTTAATTATTCTGCGTTAGATTGAAGCTATATGCAGAGTTTTGTTCCAAAAAATTAAAAATCACTCACTGCATACAAAAGTCAATTGAATTTAATGTAGGTTTTATCAAACCATTCCAAAATCATATCATAATGCATTGCTTTTGTTAATCTTGTTCCTGGAACAGCTAAATCAAAAATTGACCACTGTTAAAGCCAGCTTTTATGTTCCACAAAGGCCATTTCTGAATAGTAATTCAGTTTGGTTCAAAGTGTCAGGATATTAAAAACTGATCCAAAGGAAAAATTTGTAGTAGAAAAGACGGATCTGTCAAAAGCAGATTATAGGCTTGTGTCTGATGGTCTTGAAAACAACAGAGAGCTGAAGAAGTGATATAGAGAGAGGTTTGTGAGATGTGTAAATGACTGCTATCTGCTGAGATGTAAGATATTTACTCTGTATGTCCTAATACCCATGAAACCTTTGTGGTGGTAGTGTTGTTTTTGAACACCACTTGCGTGTAAGTATACATACTGCTGTTCTATAATGATTTAGTGCTAATGTAGACCTGATCCCACTGCTACTTTGACCGTTAGTTTGCATCAGGAAAAGAAATAATGGAAGCAATGAGCTATCCGTAGTTAGAATGCAAACTACTATCTATTTGCACTGTGCTTCTCAGTTCACTGGCATTCAGTGCCTCTTACTATTTGCTGTGAATTTGTGAGGCTTCTGGCTCCTTAGCTTTGGCACTGTGCTATGGAAGGTCACATCACAGCTGGCCTGAGGTATCGCCTAGCACCACTAATAAATGACTGTCTGAAAAACTACTTCCTCTGTTAGTTGCCTTGTTGTGAGACTAGAGCCTAGAGGTCCCTATGACAGAGCTAAAGGGCAAAAACAAGTTGCATAGGAAATTGGAAAAGCAAGAGAAGAAAATAATCAATATGCTATACCTGAGTTCGTTAATAATGTTAGACATAATCAGATGCACTAAGATTGGTGAGAAAATTGTAAGAACACTGCTGTCTTTTGTGAGAATTATTTTGTGAACAGAAGATGTGAGTCAAGGTGCTTGGGTAAAGAGTTCTGTTCTTGTTTAGAATGAAAAAGTAATGAGAAATGTTGTGCTGCTTTGTGCTGCATTATGGATTGTTCCTATTTTTCCATATAAACTTACAACAAAAGCTTTGCTATATTGTTTTACATTGGCTTTGTTACAGATTTTTTCATGCTTGTTTGTTTTTTCTTTCATCAGACGTTTGCTGACGAGGTGTTTGGTATCTTCAGTTGGACAATTCCAATTGCTGTAGCCTTTTCTTGTTTTGGTGGACTTAATGCTTCAATTCTGGCATCATCAAGGTATCTCTTTTTGTTTAAGGAAGTGTTCTTCAGTATTCTTGTGTGTTACTGTTGCAGTCATCTGTTATGAGAGTGGCAAAAGCAGTGTTGTACTAGAACCTGTAACAAGTAGTTACAATAAAATAACAGATGAAGTAAACACCAGTGTGGGTATATATGTAACACTCCCCTAGGCACTGCCTTACTTCCCCAAAACTTCTGTAGCTGTGATGTAGAATACAATTAAAGGTCAAATGAATGTTGTCTGAGGTGAGTTCTCATGTCTTCTAATTATTTGAATTGAATTATCATCCACTTTACTTGGTAGAGTTGTTACAGCAAGTTCTTGTTTTTAAGTGTATTCACTTTGAACTCACTTTGTAATCATAGTATCTTTTTATCCAAGTACCAGAAGTTGTTGCTACCTGAGCACTGATTATAGGCATAGCTACTGGTTTTAAATAGATTTGTTCAAGCATTTTAACATCCTTCCCCTTCACTGAATATATACACAGTGTCTCTACATAGAGCAAACATGATCTGGTGAGATCACATCGAGCAACTTATAATTGACAGTAAAATCAGACATGATCGGATCTCTAGAAAGAACTCACTTAACTACACACTCATCTCTTCTGGTTGTCATTGAAAACTGTTCTGCTGTGAACTGCAGTGTTTTCAACAGCAGCTTTTAGAATTTCTTTTTTACAGTGATAGGGCTTTATTTCACTTTCTAGAGACATTTTTTTATTTTGTATGGAGGATGGTTTTTTAAGAAGTGGCTGTTAATGGCATGTAAAAGCTTATGTATCTTTTAGTGATTGTTGTAAAGTACATCTTTAAACTGAAAAATAGACTCAACCTCTCCTGCAAAGTATGAATATTTAATAGTATAATCATATATTTTGAGTGGTATTGTTTTTTTCTGTAACTTGCTCTTTCAGGTCTTATGGCCTAAATATCTACTTTGTGATTTGTTTTTTTTTTTCAGGCTGTTTTTTGTAGGATCTCGAGAAGGCCACCTTCCTGATCTGTTGTCTATGATCCATATAGAGAGGTTCACACCTGTGCCAGCACTGCTCTTCAATGTAAGTTATTTTTATTTTCAACAGTCTAGGTGAAATTGAGACAGCCTAGATCTATATGATTTATATAAAAGAAAACCTTGTTCTTACATCAGCTGGAATGAGACAATAGAGGAAATTCAGTTCAAAACACAGTAACAGTCTCACAAGAGTTTCTTAACTGAAAAAAACAAACAAACAAACACAACCTGCTGTGCTCCTGTTATAGTCAGAAAGATCAGCATGGTAGAAGGGCAGTAGAGGAGTGCAGTAGCAAAGGACTAGCACAAATAGAATGGTGTTACAAAGGAAAAGTACTCATTTGTCTCTGAAGATGTAGCCTCACAAGGAAAACTCCAAAAGGGAGGGATCTCCAACCAGAGATCCTTCCCCAATGGCAGTCAGCTCTTAAATGAGATCTAGGAGAGGTGCAGCCAGGCTCCACCCCTTCCTGTCACACAGCTGAACTGCCTTCACCTGTGCTCCCAGGGCTGACCGAGTCCTTTCCCAAGGTGCTCAAACAGTGCTTCAGGCCTTGACTCAACAGTTCCCATACAACTAACAACAAAGAAAGTTGAAACTGACTGAATGTGATTGGATTATTTTGTAGGGTGACTGTTGTGTAAAATTTGTTAGCAGACTTGTTTCCTCTAAGCCAAATACAGATAAAACAATTCATAAAATTAGTATGTGGCTTCTGTATGCAAAGTAAACTGAGGATGAAGATATTATCAACTGTAAAAATTCAGTTACTGTATAACCTAACATACTGATAAAAACCTCCAATGGATACTAAAGAGTTATTGCAAACTGATATGGAGCAAGAAATTATTTATTTTAATCATGGCCAAATTGTAAGAAGTATCATACTTGTGCTCCAGTCTCCATGGGAAACATCAATAAATCTCAGCAGTGGGAATACTCAGAAATAATTGTTTAGTTGATAGCACAAGAAAAAACTTCAGATTGACTATTGTTGAGGTGATTTCTGAGGCTGCAGATTTTGAGGGAGGCATAAAATCATACCAAACGCCAAGGAGGGAAGGATGGTGTTAATTTAATGCAATAGCAGCATAAACTGTGTGTTTCAAACTTCTCTTATTCATCTCGGTCCTATTTTTTTCTGACAGTGTGCTATGACCCTAATTTACCTGGCTGTGCAGGATGTCTTCAAGCTTATTAATTACTTCAGCTTCAGTTACTGGTTTTTTGTTGGTCTGTCTATTGCTGGTCAATTATATCTACGTTGGAAGGAACCAGATCGAGCCAGGCCGCTTAAGGTAAAATTTACTTAATACAGAATTGTTTAAAATCTCTCTTTTTTTCAGTAACTTTAATGCACTGTCTGAAATCCGTACCATACTTGTTATGCCCAAAGCATACAAGTTGATCAGGACATAAAACGTCTTCCGTATTGTCCTGTGAAACATAGCTTGTTAGCTAGATGAGAATAAGTAGGCATTGTAATAGCGTGCTCTTTTTTTGTATGTTAGTTCAGTCAGTATCCCATCTCTGCGTCAATTGAAACATGTCTCAATAGGCTAACATAGTAGTGAACCTTTTTTTCCTTAAAATACTTTTCATTAGATTAGAAATCTCAAGTTAGGAACACTTAAGTTAATTCTGCCACTGTAGGCCACACTTAATTCTGTTGGTGTTTCAGTGTAGTATCTGATCCTCTTATCATCTTCTCCTATCTAAAGTTTGTAGGCCTTGTGACAAAGTCCTTGTTTCCTGAGATTGAATGGATTTGTTTAAAAACATATAGTTCTTCTACACAGTTTCTTTGGACGCAGAGGACTTACCACATCTCATTTTGCCTTGCAATTTTTAGCAGCAGTTCCCTTGAAGAATTCATACTGTGTTGGTTTTTTTTTAAAACGATTCTAAATTCAGATTCTAAATTGTAAAATTCAGATGTGCAAGAGGAAGAGCAAACAATTTCACAAACAGGGGTTCAGAGAGAAGAGATAACTGTCTCCAAAACACATGCAATTGTAGATAGTAGTTATCTCAATAACATTGTGTAATTTTTTCTGTCTCCAGCTCAGTGTGATTTTCCCAATAATATTCTGCATATGCTCAGTATTTCTCGTGGTTGTGCCACTCTATAGTGACACCATAAATTCACTGATCGGAATTGCCATTGCTTTATCTGGGATTCCAGTCTTTTTCCTGGGAGTCTATTTACCTGCATCAAGGAGACCTCAGTTTATCAACAAGATGTTAGGTAAGACTCTTCACAGATGTAGATGTTATTAGGAAAGAAAAAAATGTAGCAAGTGAATCCAAGTTTGTTGATGACAAGAGTTGTGGTGGATTGACTCCAGCTGGTTGCTCAGCACCCACAAAGCTCCCCACCCTCTGCAACAGGATGGGGGAAAGGGTAGGAAGAAGGAAAGCAAGAAAACAGCGTTACTGTGACACTCTTTTAGCCACAAATCTAAAGCACCATTAAGAACCAAATGGTCTGCTATGAAGACAGTTATCTGCGTCCCAGCTAGACCTAGTGAAAGGGAATACTGATTTTATGTTTGCTTATACGTTCAGTTTTTATTCACTGTATATTTAAAATACCATCCTCTTTCTACAGAGTTTGTCCTCAGTTTTTAAACACCCTGGTCTAATCTAGCACATGAAAAGTTTTTTTCTTAATTAAGGGTGATTAGTGTAAAAGAGCTGGATGTTCTTGGCAATGCAAATAAACTGTCTTGCTGTACGGTATCAGTCATTTAAAGATGCTGTTTATGTCAGTTACAGATTGAATGTATGAGGAAAGACTAAGTGAACTGGGTCTATTCAGCCTTGAGAAAAGGAGGCTGAGATGGGATTTGATCCAGGTTTATAAATACCTGAGGTGTGGGGCCCATAGTGGCGAGGCCGGACTCTTTTCAGTAGTGCGTGGGGACAGGACAAGGGGAAACAGCCAGAAACTAGAGCATAGGAAGTTCTGCATGAATGTGCGCAAGAACTTCTTCATGGTGAGGGTGACGGAGCACTGGAACAGGCTGCCCAGGGAGGTTGTGGAGTCTCCTTCTCTGGAGATATTCAAGACCCGCCTGGACGCCTACCTGTGCGACCTGGTATAGGAAACCTGC
>PPHD01017884.1:0-14835 GCA_002909625.1 Bambusicola thoracicus
CAATGACCACCCTAAGGTCAGTAAAAATGGAGTACATTCTGAAAAGCTGTAGACATCAAGAGAGCTAAATATTTCTGGGCTCCTTTAGGACCTTGGCTTTGCATTTATTCACACATACATCACAAAACTCTTAATTTCTAAGTGCTGCAACAATAGTACACTTACACATTCTTGTTATCTATGTGACTTCCAAGTCCAAGTAATTTTACTTGTCGTTTTCTCGTGAAGTGTTCATGTTTGCACATTAAAGAAAGTTTGTAATACTCAAAGCATTCATTATTGTAAAAACTAAGTATATTCTATGATAATCTTCCTTGAGGTCAAGATATTAATTTATTGAGACAGCGTTTAAGACAGATAAGGAGACAAAAGTGCTTTATGCTCAAGACAGATTTAAACTATCCAGTCAGTTCATAAAAATTAAAGTGACTATTCTTTTAGTGCATACGTATTCATCTATTTACCCATCTCCTTTGTAGCGTAGCTCAAAACACCACAAAGACCTCGGAATGGAAAGAAACAGACCAAACAGCAGTTGTAGTTGTGAGCAATGATTGCTACTTCCAAAATAAATTTTATGCCCCACTCCTCCTTGCTGTTGAAAGGGGGGTAATAACTTCTGCACGCGATCAGAAAAATGTGTCTGCACATCTGTATCCCTGAAGGATATTACACGCATGCCTGCTGCCTTGCTGATGCTCTTCCTTTGAGCCAAAGACATCTTCACATAATAGTGATGCATGTATCAAAAGGTACCAAAAAGAACTCCACTGAATGAAGAACTGTACATACAAGAGCCTTGAGACTCTAAAGAAAACCCAGCAAGACATTTCCTCAAGTAGCATAACTTTGAACTAACAAACTTATAGATACTTACTTTGCAGACCTGCCACAGATATCATTACACATTAAAGCAAAAGTTATACTGGTGAATAATGGCACTTAAACAACCTTATGCACTTGTGCAAGACTAACATGACAATAAAAACTTCATCTCTAATAAATCACTCCAATTACTTTAATGGTACTAGCATAATTCCAGAGGATAGCATTTTCTGTCAAGATTTTCAGTGATGTAACTGAGGTCATCTCTTGGTTCCATAATTTTTAATTCATACTTACTCCTATGTAAATTTGAAGTTTTGCATTCATATAGAAAGGATGAGTCTGCAAACAAAGTAGAGTATAAGTTCTATTTTTAATTTGCCTGTATGCTACATACTGCTTTTTCTGCGCACAAAGAAACACGTCTATATAGCAGTGCTAGATTAAATTTCACATTTAGAGACATACTCAGAATAAGAAAAGCAAGCACAAAGTACAGGAAGAACAGCAGTTTCGCAAGTTGCCACCAAACTGACTTTCACTACTGTCTTGCAGTACCTCTATACAGAGAAGCGATTGCTAGACTGCTAGATTATTATGATTTTATAGACAACTTTTTTTTTTTTTTGAATCACAAACTACATAAGGCACGTGCATTAACTGCAATCTGAGAACATTCCTGGAAAGGAGGGAGCAAATACAAAATTATGATTTCTGGAGTTTCACATCAAAACCTTTTCACATACTATGTAAAGTCACCTTGCCTAAAAGTTTCCCTATTTATCTAGAAAACCTCTGCAAATACTACTCTCGTTTGTACTACGAGTTAGAGATCAGCAAGAGTCAAGTGCTTGCAAATCCATTCCCATAAATGCTGTTTTTGGCCCCCACATTTACACAGGGGATCATGATATGTTCAAGTAGGTTCTATATATGTCAGAGTATCACACCTCAAATTTGAAACGCTGCATGAAATGTTTGCCCAGTGGCATTTCTCCCTGTAAGAAAATATGTTTGGATTATATAGCAAAACAAGCCACTAAACTCCTACTTAGGCCTTCGATGTTCTCCTCATGGTGCACACATGTACCCTTACACTTTAGATTCTCACAGTCTAGAGTAATTCCAGAGAGTCTCCAAGAGAAAAACTTTAGAAGGAGGCACTTGTTAAAATATTGGCAATACATAAACTTGCCATTTTAATAGCAACCACTCTACATTGTTTAGCACATTTAGCAGGATTTAAGGGTCACTCTAATATAGTCACAGACTTTCAAAAATGCCTGTGAGGTAGAGGGGAAAAAAAAATAGTGAGAGATGAAATATACAGTCACAGCCAACAGATCATGGGCAAGCACTGTGTGAGCAGGTGAAAAAAAATCTAGTGATTGTGAAGAGCGTGATGACAGCTTTGGGTCTGCTTCTCTTATTCAACTGTTTCCACTTATATTCACTTCTGCATCTGTTACATATTTAGCTATGTTTTTATTAGTAGATTTGGATCCATTGAAGCAGGAGAGTATGTGTTTAAAAGACAATTGAAAAAATGTAAAGTTACGAAGACATGAAATGGTTCAGAGAAAGTGAATGAACAAGGCATGCTCTCTGCAAATAAAGGCATGCACATTTTATTTGCAGGTACACCATCTGAATGGAGACAAAGGGAATATAAGTTTCATTTCAAAGTAAACCATGTGAAAGTAACTTGATTCAGGTAATCTCTCTTGGTTACCTATTGCCCAAGTTGAATAATAGAAAATTCACAAACACTGTGCAAGCATCTTCCATACAATAAGCCTTCCTTAAGCAAGCTTTCCCTCCTTCCTTCTTACTTTAGATGTTATTTAAAACCCTTTTTATAATTCTACTTGCTTTCTCTGTATATGTGTTGAAAGATGTCCCAGTTCAGTTAAGCACCTGGTATGCACTTCAGATCCATAGCTGCAGCAAGAAAGTTAATTCCAAACAAAACTCTCTTTCTGAACTTTGGCCAGTGGTGTTGCATTTTCGCTTTTGTTTTCAAGATATTCAGTTATTGCTTTTCACATATAATCTTATTTTAGTATCTTATCTGGTAGTCAGGGCAATATTTATCTCTAATATTTGCTGATATATGTAGAAGTATTAAAATAAATTACAACAAAGATGAATTTCCTTTGTGCTGCTGGGAGTACTTAACTCCAACAAGAATTTTGAAGAACTGCATAATACAAATTATATTTCCACTTCTAAAAAGTTTAGAGGCGCTGCAGAACTTCTTAAGCACTAGATCAGTTCCTCTCTCAAAGGAATCTAAAGAACCCAAACATCTGTGTTGAAGCGTAGTTACATGATATATTGTCTTGTCTCCAGATAGCAAAGTCAGTTTAAGACATTGCCATACCTTTTCTCCCTGATCACAACCACTCCTTTTCTTTCAGCCTCTCCCTGAAATGAGCCAATTTTAGTGAGCACTTATTAAAAAATAAGAACAATGACAGATAATTTAGGATGTAGGTGTTTTATGTACAGTAAAATATCTTCACATAGGTTCACAAATCAAAACACTCTCCAGATAAGCCTAATATCTCCCAGATATTATTGGAAGGAATCCATTTTTCTCTTTTAAAACACACAAAGTGATGTTGTCTATAATGTAATCTAGAGAAAAGTGACTGGGACACAAAAAGCAGACAACAAACATGAATGTCTGGTCAAGCAGTCAGGGAACCAACAGAGAGACAGTGATGTTCTGGCTACTTTTCCCAGGACTGCTTACCTTGTTACTCTGCAGTGCAAGAAAAATGACTCCCAGTGTGAACTATGCCACAGATCAGTAGTTAAGACAATCCCAGAAACTGGAGACAAGTACTCGAGTCCCCCATTTGAGGTGAATACAAGGGCTAAACCACAATACCAAAGACAAGTTCTGCCACTGCTGTTTTAAGTAGATCAGTGCAATGAGAGGGCTTTTATGATATCTCTCAGACCAATCCCCTAAGGAAATTAGTGTAAAGGAGACAATTGGTCTTCGATACCAATTGGGTGCAATGCTCCTCTGAACTGGTTTGGACTGGACTCAAGTGGATGTACAGTTCTGTTGAAGTCTTTTCATTTTAATGTTTCTTTGGAATTCTAATGGCCTGTGAGACAGCTTTCTACATAGGCATCAAATCTGATTTGATGCTGACTATTTTTAATTTAATAGCTCCTTTGAATCTTCTTGTTTTTCAGCCAGTATTGTGTTCATTTCCTCTCTAGAAAAGAGATGAGATGGACAGAAAAGCTGCTCAGAAAAAAAAAAGGTAGACGGATGTTTTCTTAAAATAATCATCACATGGAAGGTATCATATCAGGATTTAACTTAATCAGTGAAAATAATGTAGTTCATGAAATAAAAATAATAAACATATTGAAAGAATAGTAAGACATCTATGAGCATAAACTTGTTTTCTGAGAAGCAGCTGAAAATACTTATCTCTGAAATGTTTTATAATAGGTTTTGGTTTTTTTGTTTGGGTTTTTTTGTGGGTTTTTTGTGTTTTTTTCTTTTTTTCTTTTTTTGCAATTCTACAACTGAACAGGTGCTCAATATTTTGCTCAAGCTACAGTCACAGTGTGAAACCAAGCATAAACCATGGTAAGATGTTAGAGTACACATATGAAACTCACTTGCCAGTAATTGCTGGCCTCACAAGAACTGGGTTTTTCATTTTTGGTCACCATACTTTGCAAATTCAGATACATCTGGAACATCAGATCAGTGATGGGCTAGGTAGACTTATTTTGATGAAGTACAAGAAAGTGACCCAGAAATCCATCCCATTCAAAGAGGCTTAGTGACTAAAAATTTCAAGCAAACAATCACAAAAAATGACTTCTAAGACTATCTTTTTTCTCCCTAACCAATAATATTGTTACCTTCTGTTTTTCAATCTGTTTAAGTTATTTCTAATGCCACACTATATGAATCATCTAAACATCTGTGCACATTATATATATTGTGGATAAGTGAAAGCATTACAGTGTAATAGAGGTGGGACAGAGAAAACAATATTTGAGCTTTCCTACAGTAAAATAGCGTTATCCCTGTCTGACAGTAGTCTCAAACTCACAATTACAAATTACAGATACCTTATGAGCCCCCTCACTAGTCAGTCCAGCTTAGGCACAGCCCCAAACTTTGATTCAGGAAGTCCTAGGTTTTTCCATTAATAAGACTCAAAAAATAAATTATCACATAGATGTCATTACTAGCACTTAACTCCTTAGAAGCCCATGCTCAGGAAAGAAATTTTAGGTGTCATAAGTTCAGCATTGCATACCCATGATTTTTCTCAAAGGGTCTGTGAGTATATCTCGTTACTCCTTTCCTTACTTCATTAATCATAAAAGCCTCAACGTCTCTTTAAAGAAAACCTTTTAGCTTTAATCACACAGGACTGTATGGAAAAATCAGAATTTGCTAAATCTTATAAATATATGCATTTTTCAATATCATTAAGACAATATTTTATTTGTTGGAGAAATACATGAGTTCAGCAATAATTCTAAGTTTTACACAATCAACATGTGTTTTTCCCCAGCCTGCAGAAGACTGCAGCACTTCGGATCAAGACTAGAATTACCTTCCTGGTATTCTTTAAGGCCTGTGAAATTCCTGATGCATTTTGGAAAGAATCAACCAATTAAATTATTCTTCAGAAGTTGTCAAGCCAAGAACAGATTCATAAAACCACACAGAAAATACTCCTGTCTTAAGGGGTGCCACCTAAAATATTCAAACTACACTCTATGTGGCCAGATCAGAATATGCAAAATATACATTGTGTGGAAGACCAAGTTCACGTTACCAACAGTTTCCCCTCAAACATCTAGTCTGACAGTGCCACAATTCTTATCAAGACAGACATAGCCTCACCAAATACACCTCTCCTACTTAGAATCATAGAATGTTTTGGGTTGGAAGGGACCTTTAAGATCATCTACCTCCAACCCCACTGCTACAGGCAGGGACACCTCCCCCCAGACTGGGTTGCTCAAAGTCCCATCCAGCCTGGCCTTGAACACCTCCAGTGTGGAGGCATTAGCCACAAGATTTCTTTTTTGCCTTAACAAACTCCCTGAAACTTTCATTTTTATTTTCTTGTTAGTTAGCTTGCCCAATGCACCCACAGTCACCCTGCATCTTCCAATTCTAGGCTAGCTTACTAAGCAAGAGCCAATATCAGACTTACACTGGGCACAAAATAAATTAAATACTTACACAAACTGAGTGCAACACCATCCATAAGCATCGCAACACACTTTAAATAGTACTTCTCTGACAGTTGCACATCCATACTAAAAAAAAGAACAATAAAAAAGGGTTTAGAAGAAAATAAGAAACCCTCACACTTCCCTGGATAGTAACCAAATTAAGCTTTTCAATAGTCTTAAAATCTATACCCTGTTGGGGGTTGAAATGAGCAAGGAAGGTTGTACCTGAAGAATTACATACTACATAAAGCATTCAAAAATATTTCTTCAGTAAACAAAAATAAGGTTTAACATATGTACCAGTCCTTTTAACTTAAAGCACAGCTGATGTCAAATTGGCTGCAAAGAACAAGACATGTATTTAGTACATGCACTAGTCTAAATTGGGGAAAAGATACATAGGGAAAAAGAAGGGAGAAAAGAGTATGTATAAATCAGTGCTAAGATTTTAAGGAGTAGAAAAGAAGATAACATTGCCTATTTAGAGATGGATTTGTCAACTTTCCTTTGTTTCCTCCAGTACTTGGAAAAATTGGTTTTCTCCAGAACATATTTAGGGAGTCAGGCGGGAATAACGCACTACAAGTGTCATCAGGTAAATTAAAGAAAATCAAATACAAAATGTTCATTAATGTTTTAGTGACATTTTAACTGAAAAAAAAAAATTACTTCTTTCAGCAAAAATTACAAAAACAGCTTTTGCTGACAGTGTTCATAAAACTTCATTACCCATTTTGTGAAACCGTAATTAATCATCTTCATTTCTGCATACAAAACATTTCACACAGCTGTTGAAATGCTTGGGAACACTTGTTGGCTTTCAAAATCTTGAAAGTGCTTTAAATATATTTCAAAACTCCATTTCATATAGAGCACAGCTTGGATAGAAGAGATTATCCTGAGATATTTTTGTTCATTATTCAGGAAGTTACTCATCTTTCTTAAATAAAATATTCAAATACATTAATGGACACACCTCTAAATGGTGTTATGATTAAACACTCACTGCCCTGCTGCTAGGAAAGATTAGCTCTATATTCTTAGCAGATGTAATGCTGGGACTGTTTCATACTCTTCAGAGAAATTGCATTGTGTGATTTATCACCCTAACGCAAGAGAAACAATGCTGACTGCAGCGCTGTCAGGGACAAATGACAATTCCAGCTGATTGAAATTTACTTAAGAACAAAATTAGTGTCTCTGTACAATCTTAAAGCTCACAAAGCAGTCTGGAGTGCTGAAACTTGCCACATCTTCCTATAACTAGCGGCTATCTAACACCTACTTTAAGCAAGGGAATTATATAGAGTAGATTACAGGGCCTGAGGCCACACACAGTCTAATTTTCATCATCTCTGAAGAAGAATTTAAACGTCACAGCATCATGCAGAGATAAAGTTTCCAGTTGAGATAACCATACAGAACCACTCAAAATAGAAAATAAAAATAGGGCAAACATCTTTGATTAATACAAATCCTTGAGACTTGAAAAACAGTTTTAAAACATACTGGGTCTAAATCTCTCTACTACCAAAAAGAAAAAAAGAAAAAAAAGCTAAGCAAAAGGTAGGATTCAGTAAAAATAAGATTTCAATTCTTTGAGAAATAAATCAGGGCTCCAAGACTCTAAGCAGTGTACATAAACTGTGAGACTTCAAAGTTTCCATGTTCTTATTCCACTGAAATAGTTTTCAGGAGATTTGAGGTCTCTATTTCAGAAAGCCAAATAAACAGAATAAAGAATAAAGCCTTGTTCCCATTGCTGATTTTTTTTCCCCCAAAGCATAAAACAAATAAAAAGTCATTTAATTCATTAAAGAGATCAAATACTGAAACCTCTTTAAAAACATTTTGACCCTAATATCTGGGGTCTTTAAGTTCTAGTCAACATCGCATTAACTGTTGCACTAACAAGTGCTAATGCAGTTCCTGCCTTTCCTCTGAAGAGCCGTAAAAGCACTATGCTTTCAGAATTCAGGTAAAGATATAAATCTTGGCTCCAGGTGTTCCTGAGTCACTTTCCGTAATCTGCAGTGAAACTACTCTTGTCCAACTCTGACTAAATTTTAAGTGGTTTGTATGAATAGGTTTGTATGAATTTGACCTATTTTAAGATGGGATACATAAGATAAACTGAAACTTACTGCCATATCTACTATTTGGAATGCATGTTAAGGGAACTTTAAAACCAGACTTGAAAACCCATCTGCAGAAGAGATATACAGAAGTGATAAATGAGGACTGAACACCCTCCAGATCACAAATTTAATTGGAAGAAATACAGTAAACAAAAAATCACAACCTGGGCTAACAACTCAGTTTAAATTAGAACTTGCAGTTATTTTTCCAGTTGAAGCCAGTAGCTATTCTGTATATTGCTGTACATCAGAAAAGCATGCTCATTGAGTGCAAAACAGCTCAGGATAACAAATATTAGCAGTGTCCATTTCAAACATAATTCCTGGGCACAGAGTACAAATCATCGGGGTTGACCCTAACACAAATCATGCTTCTATTTTCAATGAGATTCTGAAACTTACTCCTACTCTTCCCTCCCCACTCACTAGAAAGTCCTCCCTCATTATCTTGATTGAATACTTCAATTAACAAGAAACACAGATGCTGACACTTCATTCCCAGGAACATAAAGTTTCAGAGATACACTTCCAGTTTATTTAATTAGAAAGAAAATTAACTTAAAATGCACTGTGAACATGGTGCTGAGGTAGACTGCATGAATAATTCTCATATAACATTAGCACCACTCAAGACCCTCCCTGACCACAGATTCATTCTCAATACATTCATAGATAAATGGGTTTCTCTAGATGAAAGGACTGCTCCAAAAGCAATGCCTCCTATTTTATTACATTGACCCACAACATCAGAGGTAGACATTGGTGGTATGGGAACAGAGGCCGAACCTTCCCACCAATATTCCGTTGCATTCTGTTGCCACACAATAGATGGCAGCAGAGGGGCAGTCTGACAGAACGACGTCTGACATGGAAGTGCATGTGAAGCAAAGTTTTGTCACTGAATTCCTCTATGCAGAAGAAGTGGCATCCACTGACATTTATTAATGCTTGGTGAGCATTTATGGATGCCAGTTTATCTGCCAATCATTCAGTGATTCTACATTGTATTTAGGCCAATAAATTCCAATTCCAAATAACTTTAATATCCAATTTTGTTACTGCACTTCAGATTTTGGTCCTGGCTTTCTGGGTCTAAGAGCCTGACAGTGAGCATGTGCACATACTAACAGGCAGCGGTACTTCTAAAGATTCTTCCTTCTTAACAGCCTTGAAAACTAGTTAGCAAGACAGAGTCCTGCTGTAAATTTGACATCTATTATTCATGAGTCAATTACAGGTGTGTACCACAAAGTGAAGTGTCTTGCAAACCTCTGGTAAATATGTGAAATATACTCTTCAGTAGGATTTTTACTACATTTTTAGCATTAAAAGGGAGAAAATACATTGAAGCACTGTGCATCAGTAATTTGGTAGGCTACCAGCAGTCTGAAAATGACTTACGAAAAAACCCTCTATATGTGGATCTACGCTTTTCTTAGCAACCACGTGAAGGGGAATATTATCTGTGAGAAAAAAAAACATTTCATATCGAAAAGTGACATTTTATATTTTAAACAGTGGGAAATTTACAAACATGTGGGGAAGAAGACAAAACACACGTTGTTAAACTTACATATTTTGCATCAGTAAAGATATAAAGCATTGTCTACAGAAACAGGAACAACCATTTCAAAAAATGCGTGCCAGACAGTCTACAGTTACAGGTATTTTCTATTCTGAATACAAGGGAAGTATGTCAGTAAATACTAGCAAATGTTGAATAACAGCCAAGCACAAAAGAAGGTCATTGTTAAAGGAAAGTTTGGAATAGGTTAAGCTACTTCTTCAACAGGAGCCAAGTAGAATACTGCAACACCACCCAGTGCACAGAAACACACATCATAACTCATGTAAGTCTTGTTTAACTTTCAAGCACCAAAACAATACAGAAAGCCCTATTAAAACTACACTTAACACAAAAGCCTGTGTAGAATCCATACAGGCAACTTAAGAAGTTGTTTAAAAAAACCCTCAGGTGTGTCTTACGCTGTACCTCTGGTTTTCAGTAGGAGCCCTACGCACACAAGTTAAGATTCAAAGGTAACCTAAATCAACACAAGAAGATATGCAAAAAGAAATGGTAGGTTGGAAGCACAGGAATAAACTTATTAAAAAATAATAACCCTCTGTTGAAGTGAACTGCATTGTAAAAATAACTTCTGATTCAGCAACTGCTGTAATTATGAGGTATTTATTTTCAAACTTCTTATTGGTAACACAATTTAAAAGCAGAAACAATGAGGCAAAGATCCTAGTTTTATGTGTGAGATTAGGAAGTCTCCCCAAAGCAAGAATAATCTTCTAATTACTAGCAGAATAGTACTAATTATTAGATACTATAATACCGTATACGCATCTGTTAACAACTTTTCTCATGCCTTTTCTGAGTAAAGGAATAGTACCATCTTTAGTCAAAAGCAGCAGTTGCTTCAGCTGTCATCCACTACCTTGCTAAAAAAAAAAAAAGCCTTTCTCCTTTTACACCACTTGGAAATAGAATGTAAAATCTTAATTTATCTTATTTCTCAACTTTTAGATCACCTTGAGCTCTGAAAAATTCCTGGAAGCAACAGAAAAGGTGATTCTAATGAGGAAAGAAAAAAAATCCCTGATAAGGGATTTGACAAGCAGGTATTTGCATCATAGTAAAGCAGAGGAAGGATCCACAGGGAATATTACAGATTTACAGATAAATATCAAAACATTTTCCATTTCAGAAAACCAAACAAGTGGCTTGCTACAGGACAGGGAAATATAACACAGATCAGAAGGCTTCTGCTTATCTAGAAAGTTATGAAAGGCAGAATTGCTTTAGAGGTAGAAAATAGCAGGGCATGTTTAAACAATTTTAAGGAAACACACATGGATACATCTGTATGCAGAGCATTTTAAGGACCTGAAAATAAATAAAGTAGACTAAGGAAGAAGAGTTAGACTGCAGAAATTAAAGTTGAAAAGATTATTTCTAGAAAGTTATTTTGTCACAAACATGACCCATCTATACATCAAAGAACTGCTGAAGCTTCATGTAAGCAGAAGCAGTTTGGACCAGCTGTGCTTCATTATGAGTTTCTTGCTTAGCTGAGGGTTAGACCCTCAAGCCCCTGCTGACAGATGTTTGAATAATACTTTATTTGGTTGATTTTGTAAGAAAGGGCTGAAATGATTGCCTTTGCTGACAGGAACCTTAATGGTAACTTGAATTTGCAATGTTACCTGTTTCTCACAGGTCATCTGATATAATTTCAGCTATGTAAGTTAAGTAGCTTTGTATCTTCCTTGATTTCATAGAGACTTCTGGGCAGTCTTAAGGTCTCAGGCAGACAAGATGCTGAAACTTAGTTAGGGAGAGAGGGCCTCAGAAACCCAAAAGTGAAAGAAAAAATGCCTAAGGTCTTTCGTATTAAGCAGATCCCATGGTCAAGTGAACTCAGGGGTCAGTTTCTTCTTTAAAGGTGCTTACCTTTTTAATAGGAATTTAAATGTATAATCACTTCCTCTAAAGTACTTTTAAGTGCCTAACAGTGAGTTATGTTATACCACTGAAGCTGTGAAACCATGTTCCTTTTGAAGGGTGCTGCACTTGCTCTAAAGGTGCAATTTCTGCAACTAACCATGAAATAGGCACATTCCTAAGAATCCATCAAGTTTATCTATTTTGCCTTTGTGCATTTTTTATTTGTGACAAACATCTGATTTTCTTCACCTTATATAAACATTAGATATGCATACTCTCAAGAACTCTGAAAAGAAGCACAAACATTCCTGAGCATTTCAGTTTTTAAAGAATATTGGTGAGAATTTGTTTGTTTCCAACATTCTATATACTGTTCTGCCAATATTCTCCCCAAATTGATCACAGTTCATCTACATCTAAGATGCCAAAAAGAATCCAACCTCTGACATAAGAAGGAAGTAAAATGCACAAGAAGGCTGGTGAATGTTAAGACAAAGATTTAACCTGTACTAACCTTACCAATACAGCTCAGCAGTCAAAGCTAAAAAGTAGAAACATCATCTTCAAATGTATCCATAAATGTTCTTGAAGAGAGTATCTGGTGAGATATATTTATGTGTTAACCTCGAGGTTGTTAAGATTACAGAAGCAGGAAAAGAAGCAAGAATCTGTTTTGAAAATGCTCCTGAAGTGAAAAGGAGTTGCTGACAAATATAAAAGAGGATAAATTATAATTCTATTATTACAGTGATAGGTCCTGAGCTGATTCTGCCTATTCAAAACTGAGATCTGGAACATACAGAGGGGTTTGGAAATTACAATAGCCCATTTTGAAATCTCAGAGATATTAAACTTTGCTATGAAGAGTTCTAGGACCCAAACATAAAATAGAAAATCCAAGATAAAAACATGATTTATAAAGAATCCCAGACTAATCTCTCTACAAATAATATTGAAAATACTTGTGCTAGATTCCAGATGACACATTTATGTTCTTTAAGAGTTGCTTTCATGCTTGGAAGACTACTGTCTATGAATTTAGTCTCTCTGTCTCTCTTCAGTCATGGAATTTATTCAAATGCAGTTAGCATTTTACTAGTATACTCAAGTACAGATTTCCTGATGTATTTCCTAGTATTTATCTTTCTACTCCATCACATCTCTCATGGTTTCTGCAGAAATTCCCATTGCTTCCCTATTCTAAAAATATCCTAAGTGATGTAGAATCTCCACCAGTAAAACAGGATGAAGGAAGAACAGCAACACTTTTGCCATAGAAACTGACTAACCCTGTTTATTTGTTTTATTTATTGTAGACACTCAGGAACACAGATGCCATTGCATTAATAGCTCTCTTTTTTTCTGTAATGCAAGGCATAAAAGATAGTATTGGTACATAAGATAACTGATTAATTAATAAATACCAGAAATAATTTCTTTCTACTGAAGAAAAAAGAAAAAAATGAAAAAATGAAAAAATTCAAGGGCTCAAAGTAATAGATGTGCTCATAACTATAATAGAATAATGGCTGGAAACAATCTCTGACATTTCTTAAAGCTCTTTAGCTCTTTCTTTTAGGTTACTTTCCCATTCCCTACCTACTTCTCTCAAACAAACAGAATAAATTTTGTTGAACTTAAAATATGGTCATGGTTGATCTTCTTTGTTCTTCATTTTTTATTTTTTAACTTTCAACAAAAAGACACAGGAAGATGCAACCAAAAGGCAAAACTGGCTTTAGTACTGGTAGTAGAATGAACAAGCCAGATATTAAACCCAAGAAGCAGTTTCTGAAACAGAAAACCATACGCTTCAACTCAGAGAAGGAAAATAGCAGGCAGACATGAGGAAAGCAGAGGAGAGAAGGAGAAATGAAAATAAAACTCTTTCAAACACAAAATTAGTTCTAACTTATCTTTATGAGAACTATGTGGTTGACCTGATGATACTGACAAAAACAGTTAGATGTGACTGGGCCCATCCACAACCATGTACAATTGAATTCCTCATTGATATCAGGAAAATATTTATTACCAAGAGATAAAGTATACATTTACAGATGCAAGAAATGCAGAACAATTCCTGTAGAGTTTTTAAGAAAATGATCATGGGCATCAAGCCTTAAAACAAGAAAATAACTAAACCTAATTATTAGGATTTATAACACTGAGCCAGTGTGACAGGTAAAATAAGTGCTCAAAAAACAAAAAGCGAACACAAAATTCAATTTTTATTAAGAAAATCCTGTAGATCTGAAACACTCTCTATACTGCAGAGAGCTTTATAATTATTAAGTTTTAGAACTTTTTAAAATAAGTGTTATATAATTTAAAATGTTAATTTTATGTTTGTCTGGAGCTATTGAGAATTTTTATGCGGAAAAGACTGCTGATCTTGTCAGGTTACTGGGAAGTTCTTTCGTCTTAAACCTTTTCCCAAACACAAAGGTCCTGCTACCAACTCACACCATCTCTCCATTATTCAAAGCTGTTATCTTCTCCATGACCTACAGACTGTGGCTGACCTTTTTCAGGAGCAGGCAATATTAGCTACTGTTATCTTGAAAATGCAGCAAGTATCAGTCTTACATGGAAAAAAAAAAATAGCTTAAAGACTAAACTGTTTATTTTACAGTAGACATTTCTGTCTACAATCGCCAATAAACTAAACTGAAATAGAAAACTTGTATCATAATTTATGTGCTTTATTTAGATGAACATACTACATTACCAACATTCTGTTTGCAGTTTCTGCTTTTTCATTTGTATAATGACCGACACTGGAGCAGTGACAAAATAATGATCCCTTAGTACATTATCTGACTCAAAGTTCAGATTGAAAAGCATTATTCCTGCACTAATATCAGGTTTCCTTTTCATGAGAAATGACATTATTCCTTAAATCACTCCAAATAATATTCTGTTAAATTTTTAACAGAAGAGTGCTGAGCCTATTTTAGAATAGAAATCTTGAGTTCAGATAAGTTCTAGGTTAGCAAAAACTCATTCATTTTAAGGTGTTACTAAGCAAGAATTACACCACAGTTGATATTAGTATTTCTGTTAGAGGCTATTAATAAACTATATTACATTTTGAACGTTTTTCTTCATGTTTCACTATTTTAGAAATGAGCTTCTTATTGTGTCAGTGTTTGGTTTACCTTAATCTGTTTGTTT